>JAECUM010004450.1:0-70112 GCA_016617855.1 Megalonaias nervosa | reverse complement strand
GCATCTTCACTAGCCAAGGTTCCATTATGTTAACCCTATCTACACCTTGGTGGATAGAGCAGATACTTCAGTGCTCTGTCTTAGTGACATCTATTGGATTTCATGAGTTGCTTCCCTTAGTATGTAATGCCAACTATCAAAAGCATGTAACAGAGGTGCATTGTATATTAGCTGAGCTGAAAATGGTGGAGGCAATTTTCTTCAAAAGGATACTTTGTATGTTTAACAGTGAAAGTACGACTACATACCAGAAAGAAGCCATTACAGGTATATTTGCTAATTTATGAACCCTTTTAAGTTATGTGCTCGCCTTGTCTCAATCATGTAGGAACAGTGTTCAGAGTTGTGTTACGTGTAGGCTCGTACAATAATAACAACAGAAAAGAGTGAAGACAACAAGCTTTCTATATTTTAACAAAATAATTTATTTCCCTAGAAAACAATGTAAAAATTGGAAAATAGGACTTAGGGGTTGTGAATATAATCCAAAATTTAATCCTAAGAATGAAAAATACAAGTCCTATCACTGAATAGTTCTATTAGAATCCAGGTTCGAATCTCAATGACGTTCCAATATGGAAGGCGATGACGTCAGATGTGGTCCTTGTACAAATAGCAATAATTCTTTAATTGAATCACAGTTTATGTTTCCGAATAATTCCAGAATAAATTTCCACTGAATTTCTTTCTCCCAGAATTTATAAAACAGTACATTCGTTTGGTTTTCTAGAGAATAAATTATTAAATTCCAAAAACAAATGAACTTAAAAATAATCTGGTTTCAACAACACAATACCTATCCGGCCTTCTAGGTTTCAGAAATACAACTGACTGACGAGCGCTCAGAAAGGGTTATTATATCCGACAAATTATCATCCCGTTCTCGCAAGATAGATTACGTGGTCTCTTAACACTTGAACAACGCAATAGCAAAAATGCAATTTGCCACGTAGAAAGAACCCCTATCTACTATCACTCTGAAATAAATTTAAAAATAAAACATTGTTTATTCAGACCTTGGCAATAGTCAATCGTTTTTGCGTAGCGCTTACACTACCGCGGACCAAGGTGAACTAAAAATATTACTCATGTAACATGTTTTATGTCTTAGACAAACAACATTACTAAAAGAATTTCGAATCCCGTGAAAATAATCATTACAATAAAATGTAATAAAACAGAAATAAAATAAAAAAGAATTTTAAAACTAACACACAAGCAATTTAATTACATATACGTAACAGTTGAAAAACTTAATTTTGATTGGATGTGGTCATTCCAATGAAATTCACAGATCTGAAGCACAGAAATATCTGCTCCATCCACCAAGGTGTAGATAGTGTTAACATATAGGAATCTTGGCTTGCGAAGATGCAACCCTTGAAACAAAAGGTCAGTGTGACCTATATTTTACATTTTATTAGCATATATAAAGTTTTAGCATTTTACTAAATCGATTTTTACGGTATGTGTGTCAGTGACAATGCATGATTTTTGCGTCTGTATAATACTGTTATACTTAGAAAAAAATCTTCGATGATGGTTCTTATCAAAATGGCTGGTCATGCTGACCATTATTTCGTGCTTTATCGTGTAAATTTTGTTTTGTATTGTTCATGTTATGATTACAAGTTTATACATAGATTGCTTCTTTTATAACACCAGACAGAAGTCACAGTGAGCTACATTTCACAAACTTGTGTTTATTTTTTGCATTTGCATTTTTTGCGTTTACCTCATGACCACTGGTGTTTTGCATCTCAGTGAGCACCACTCCTTCATTTCAGTCATAGGTTGGGGCCCCAGAGTGGCCGAGTGGTCTAAAGCGCTCACTGTTATGGATCACTGCCATCTCACCTCTGTCTGCATGGGTTTGAGTCTCGGGTTCGGCCAATGTGGGTATGTGAGAAAACTTGCCACTAGCCTCTTGCAGGTTGGTGGTTTTTTCTAGGATTTTTCCCAGGTTCTTCCTCCACCATATATACTGGCCGCCATATATAGCCTATCTTGTGCTGAAAAATTGTGTTGAACCGTACAACAACAATAACAACAGCAGTCATAGGTCCATTTTTTTTATGGGTCATTGGGCTTAAATTTTGTGTTTGATGTTCATTTTTTAAGATTAGTTCATGCTAGAATGACAAAATTGATGATGATATGCATCTTTATTATTACTGGGCACTTACAACAAAAGATGCTCATCCCGACATGTTTTTCTTTTTACTGGCATGGGTTAATTGGACCTCGCGTGCACTAGTGTTTTGCATATTACAGTACAACTTGGACTGGTTCTCTCTGCCTTGCAGTGGAGTTGGAGAAGATTAACTCATTAACTCCTGGCACCTTGTTTACGCATCCAGAGGTAGTCTGCGTCCGAGCTCTGTAGCGTCAAGGTCATGTATGATACACTAAAGTGGGTAGTATTATAGAAGGGTAGACAGATGTAGTTCTACAATGATACCAAATAATCTGGACGTTCTAGTTGTACTACAAAATACAGAGGGGAAAATGTAATTATTTGGACCCAATTTTTTTCCACCAAAACTTTGACCGCGTTTGGAATCAATTTTGTGTCCAGATTTTAGACTTTTTGGCCTCGGATCTAAGTCAGACCAGTCTGAACTGTGTACAGACAGGCGAGCCTTTGCAAAAAGTAGGGTAAGATGGACATTTGGAAAAAAAGAGTGGTCTTGATACAAAAATGATGGGTCTATTGAGCAAAAAAAATAATACTTTTTACCCTTCTGCTCATGCGCGAGTGAAAGAGCCAGTGAAAACGATGTTTCTAACACAACTAGGTATTAAGTTAACCAGAAATGTTTTGGAAGTCGATGTATTAGGATATATTCAGAAATAGCCCCCAAAATGTGCTTCCTACTCACATTTCAGGCGAAGACAACAAAAACCTCTAGGGGTCAATGAGTTAAGACAGAATAGCTCTGCACACCACTTTATTGTGGAGTCCCATTGAACCACAATCATTCGTAAAGTGTGCATGATTTACTGTTTATGACCAGGAATCATGCACCAACTAGAGAGAGAGAGAGAGCATACAGTGGGGCACCCAGTTATCTACTTTATTTCCCTTAGAACAGTCATGCATTTTTTTTCTTTCTTCAAATCAAATTTTATGTAGCATCAACATTGTCCAATGAAAATTAAATGTATCAAGCAATTAAAATTCCTCTGCTTGAGGGAGACTTTGCAAATGGACCATGTATCTGAGCAGCTGCCAGGTTGCATGATTGTGGGTTTATCACACAAAAAAATGAAGAGTATGCAGCTTTGAAAGGTCAGTGGTTGAAAGACCATGCAAATTACCTGCGGTTATTGTGGTTTGTCATACACTATGCACAATAGTTTTTAATTTTTTTAATTAGGTTGGTTGGACATCTATTTTGGTACTTTCTCCATGATCTCAGTCTTATATCTATAGAGAATATTGTTTGAATACAAGTACCTTTATAATGGAGATCTGTTGGAGTATTGCAGAAACCATGGATGTATTCCCATTGAATTGTTTTCTGGAGGGTATAGTAAGTTGATCCATTAGGGAAATGTCAAAGTGCAACAGCAATGTATCAAGTTGAAACAGAAGATGTCAGGTTTCATTAGGAAATTCAGAGAGACTTTAAAGCATCTGTTGTGGAGGAGGAAATGTCTATTAGTTTACTGCAAACTGAGCGAAACAAGGAAAATCTGATACTTCAACAGAAATATCCAAGGAACTGCATGTGTGAATTGTTGAAAATATGGATATTTATCCTGAAAACAATTTCATGAATCAGTTTGAACTGGGCATAATTTTTAAAAAGCTGATTGTGTAACGGGATTCAGTTCTTACACTACTCCAAGGAATAGTCTGATCAGAGACCTTTGAAACTGTGACTGTGGCAAGATAATGTCAGAGTATACAAAAAAAACAAAGCAGAATCCTATACTGCAAATCAGATAATTCTGACACATGGAAAGGACTTTATTCTGTGACATTTTCTTGCTGCATTGATAGAATTTCAAAGGCCTGGTGGCTAACATGAAACAGTAAATAAACTGATAAATATACAGATGTGTGGTCCAGTGAATGATGTTTGAAAAGACTTTTTTGGAAGGGGAGTGATGTGAAACATGGAAGAATATTTACTAGCTGAGCAACAGTTAGGTATTCTCCTCTCTCCCCACCATGTGTATGGGGGACTTAGCTCGCATAAGAAAATTTATAGCAACATCTCTGATATACTTGATTGGAAAGTTTTATGTACGGTCACAGTATTGTATTTTTTTTTTTAAGAAAAAGCTTCAACATTTTGATGCTGTTGTTGAATATGTTCTTGCTATAGCTACAAGTATATTATATTTACACATAAAATTTAAACTGTATGGTTAGTTCACACAGTACAAGACATGAATTCTAGGCAGGGTCAGGCTGGCAGTTCAGCCCCTATCTGCACACCTTCCCACCTCAAAATCACTGACACTTTCATGTGCTGAGGCCATTGGAGATGGTTTGCCTACTAGGGTGTGTCCCTGAAGCCATTAGAAATAGTTTGCCTACTAGGGTGTGTCCCTGAGGCCATTAGAGATGGTTTGCCTACTAGGGATGTCCCTGAGGCAATTAGAGATGGTTTACTTACTAGTGTGTGACCTTGAGGCCATTAGAGATGGTTTGCCTACTAGGGTGAGACCCTGAGGCCATTAGAGATGGTTTGCCTACTAGGGTGTGTCCCTTCAGAAGGCAGCTACACATTTATTTTCATAAGAAATGCATGAACTAATTCAAATTTTAATGTCTACAGTGATCTACAGTATAGATGCTTTTATACGGTAGCTTTCCTTTAATCAACTAAATAAACCAGATACGTTGCCTTGGCACTAGAGCCATCTTGATTTTGGATACTGGTATCTTGTAGTCTTGAATGTCACAACTAGAAAATGCAAGCAAATGAACTAGAGTTGGTGCTACAAGGTGTTTATCCTTTGAAAATAAAATTTGAAATTCTTGGACTGCAACATAACAGAGAAGGGGAAAAATATTCCTATATCATTGTTTATTTCAGCAATAAATTTAATTCATTTTAATTTCAGATAGTTAACAAATGTATAGTTTCAAGTGCTGTGCTATAATTGGGGCTTTTAAATATGTTCCAAGTTAACTGGCTTCATGTAATATAAATAATACCTTCTCATGCTGAAATGTATGTATTTATTTGATGCCAGTTCTTGTCAGTATTTTGACAAGGGCTGCTGCTTTGATTTCTGTAGAGAATTTGCTGAAGTCAAGTCTTGCTTAGGGACATATCTAGGCTCTCAACAGAGCTTCAAGATGAGGAGTCCTGGACTCTTCACTCATGGAGTTTGGTAGTCTGTGAATGAGGAGTTTTTCACTTTCAAATGGAAAATGAAAAAGTACATGATTGTTATTTTATTGCATGTCTTGATGAAGTTCTCACACAGAAGATTACATTATAGAGAAATTATTTTTCAGTAATTGCCAAAAACTCTTCATATCTTGCTGTACCCTGTTATCTGCAAACTAGTTTTTCAAATTGGTTTCTTTACATTTTCCTGTTTTTTTTTTCAACTTCAAAGAAAATATATGCATGGCATTCAAGTTATTTAAATCTTAAGCGCACAATTCCCTTCCATTTTTCTGATTAATTTTTTGTTTGCTTTTCCTTCAACAACAATTGAATGATCTGAGTTACATTGGTGATGGTTAAAGTCTGTTAGCTGCACATTTAGTGTTTCCATTTGAAATGAAAGGGCTTTGCTTTCCAGCAGTCTTTACACCTCTCACAAATTGCTTTTAATGTTCCATCTGACTGATTCTACCATGAGCATTGCTTCTTCGTTGGTCGGTCTCCGATGTTCAGAATTCAGCTACCATTTTTATCAGTGTCCATCACCATAGGTGAGACTGAGTTGGCACTAAATAAAGATTCCAAGTTTGAGTTATTTTTTGTTGTCTTCACGTGTGCTTTCACAATACTTTAATTTTGCCTTTTATTCACTTTATTGTCATTTTTGTTGTCGTTATGGATTTCAGTTTTTCAGCATGTGATTAGCCAGTATATTTTGTGGAGGAGGAATGACCAAACTATAGCAGATATTGGCAAGCTTAATCATGTACCCACCATAGACTGCTTGGCTGCATGGAAAAGTCCATTTAAGCATTTTCAAATCCTGAAAAAATGAAAAGAGATTTTGCTGTAGAAGAATCAGAAGGAAAGTACTTTTTTTTGCTCTTTTGAAAAGTATCTACTGATAGTCAAGTCTGAATCACACACGCTGAAGTTTTATCACAGTGGTCCCCCTTTTATAAGCCCTCCCCCCCCTCCAGTGGCCACCTCATCAACACTGCCAGTTTTCTTGGCACTGGCAAGTTTGGGTACAAAAGTATCCCACGTGTGGCTAACCCTCAGATGTGGCATGTGCATAGCTGCCAACTATCCCATTTTTTCCATATTTGTCCTGTATTTTGGACCTGAATATGAGTGTAAGTTTTTTTTTTTTAAAAATCCGTTTTTTCAGTTAAAAAAAATTTTAAAAAAAATTCCTTGTAAATTTTCGTTTTGACCTGGACCCGGTTCCATTCTTACAGTAAATGTGTTGCATGTATAAAATACGATTGGTCCATTAAAAATCGAGGCTGCCATACCCAATTTTAACCACCATCCACTGCCATATTGGATTGCGCAGAGCATCTGCTGCTATCAGTGTATCTCGTCTTCATGATGTCAAAAATAAAAGCAGAAGATTCAGAATTTTCTCCAGCAAAGAAAAGAACACGGAAAGACAACTATGCCATCATCTTTAAATATGTGAAACCATCTTGTAAAGGAGAAAACGTTACATTTTGCAAATTGTGCAGTTGTGATTTTGCTGTTGGGCATGGAGGTGCCCATGACATAAAACGGCATGAAAAAGCTAATAAACATCAGCTTGCTGTTTCATCATCAACAACACAGCCTGAAATGAAGTTTATACATACCAGAGAGAACCTTGACATAATTAGATCGGAAGTTCTTTTTACTAAATTTCTTATAGAAAGGAACCTTCCTCTTTCAGTTGCTAGTGATGCTGGCAATTTATTTTGCACACTTTTTCCACACAGCAACATCGTCAAGGATTACTCGTGTGCTAGAACGAAAACAGTGGCTATCATTAATGAGCTGGCAACAGACAACCATAACTACATTGTGAAAAGACTGAAAGGTGCGTAGTTTTAGACCTTCTGTGTTCTTATTTTAACTGTGAATTGTGACAAGTTTATTTTTGATTGCCAGAATGTTTGCAGGTTGTTTTTTTTTTTTTTCCCCCTTTGCACGAAATTAGTATTTTTTCTCTACATTTTTTCTGTGCTGTATTGTTTTGATACACTGTTCAACCAAAAGCTTGCATAAACTCAACTTTCCTGTCTGAGGAGGTCAATGATACTTTGTATAAAAATATTACCTTTTATTAAATTCCCCTTAAAGGATGAGGTTCTGACACATGCCAGAGTTGCAAATATTAGCTCAAGGTTAGAGGTCTCTTTTGCAGACATCAGGTTCTTTCTCAAGAAATTTTCCATGTTACTGCTGATAACAGAGGGTGAGTCTTCTCTGATGCTCAGGACAAGCTTAGAGCACAGTTTGCCTCATACCAGATCAGCTCCCTGACTGAAACAATACTCTCCTGCGATAGTGTTGATGGTGTGTGGATTCTGATGTCTAAGATGAAGAATTCATGTGGAGACTTTCTTTACGATCATCTGAGTTATTTCATGTTAGGACTTTCTTTACCACTCTCTAATGCTGATTTTGAGAGGATTTTTAGTTCAGTAAAAAAAAATCGCACACAATTCAGATCATCCAAGAAAGATGGCACATTGGAATCAATAATGATTGAAAGACAAGGTGTGGGAAAGGCTCATATAAACATCCTGTGTCTGATGACTTACTAAGAAGGTGCAAGAGTGCAACACGTGCATCTTTGACATTAAATTATTATGTAACTTACTGACTTACTTTAGTGATGGATATAGATGTTGTAAATAGTTATATATGCAGTATAATTTTAAAAATCAGTATTTCTTCCTGAAAATTGGTATTTTTGTAGTCCGGGGTTGGCAGCTATGCATGTGGCCAGCAAACAAAACAGGGTATGCAGCCAAGACTGAAAAATCGCATGAGAGTAAATATATCACTTTCATTATAAACCAGGAATTTTGTCCAGACTACAAAAGTTTCATCAACATGATTACATTGCATTACAATTAGAAATATAGGAATAAATCATCACAAAACTTGTCAGCATATAACGGGCCTGGTGATTTACCTGGCTACGTTAACTTTACACCCTGCTACTTAAAAAAAACTTTGGTGGAGGTCCCTTCCCCCGCCTACTTTAGCAACTTACCCTCCAATATTAAATCTAATGGAAGGCTCAGATGTAAATGGAAAATTCTTGCTTAAAAGAAAAAATTATTTGACTTTATAAAAATGCTGAGAACACAAAAAAAAATTTGATTTTGGCAGAACTCAAGTAAACAGCCTTCTAACAGAATAAGGTGAATATTCTGCAGCAGTGGGAAAATGGTGTTAATGGAAAGAGAATGATTGAAAATTCCAAGCGATGTTTGTACCCAGATGACAATGTTTTTGCAATGTGCATACCAGCATGCCACCAATCTCCCACTCGCATGTCACAATTAAGAACCAAGAACTATTATTGTATGTTCACTTGAAATAAGTCTGTTCCTATTACAGTAACATTTTAATAATTGATGTCACTTGTAAATGAAGAAATTACATGCTTTTAAGTTGCATGTGGCTTTCTTGCTACATACACATGCATGTACTTCTCACAAATACAGTCCCCTTTTGGAAAGGCCACCGCTCTTATAAGACCACCTTTCCGGTGCAGAAGGGGTGGCAGTATAAGAGGGTGACCAGTGTATTATTATTATGCCATATAAATGATTTGACAGTATTTTCCAACTTGTACTCTGAGAAAGATTTGATTACTTCCCTGATTTACATCCATGTCATCACCAGTTGAAACATCGCATTAAAACAACAATGTGCATCATTTATTAACTGTAGTTAGTCACACTCAAACATCTTGCCTTTTTTACCCAAGCCTAACCATTAGCTATTTTGCAGATTGGCCATGACTGACCAATGTATGAAATGGGGAGTGTCACTGGACTTATTACACAGAGAAAAAGGTGTGGCTTTTGAATTTCATGTGTATTTGTCCTGAAGCTTGGTTGCTTGAGAGATATTTTTCTAAGGAGGAAGTAATTAGGATTCTTTTTGAAAAGCTTGAAAATGATTACATTGCTCTGATTTGTGAAAAGTAAAAGATTTTATTCAATATGTAATTTTACTATTTTAAAAATTATGTTGTATAAGTGTCCATGTCAGAAATAAAATCCCAGTCCATGCACAGACCCCACCCCCTCGAAGATTGAATGGTCAGTGGGTTACTGTACATGTGTAGTTGGCCCAAATGCATCAAAATCTAGCTGTCTCATAGTTATATATTTAAATTTGTGAACATGTGCTGTTGTACTGCCATTGCATAAGAGCTAGAAGTAGTGCTTTAAGTTCTTTCTTAATTTCAAATAGTAGAGGATGTCATTTGGAATTTAACTGTCAATATCTCTCAGGATTTTAACAAGAAGAAAAAATTGTGCTGTTTATGGGAAGCCAGCACTCAGATTTTTTAGAATAAGTGAAACAAATACAAACTTACAAGAAGTGTCCATGATCTGCTTTCCATGGATCATGATATAAACTTCTTCAGCAACAGAATTCAGAATGCATAATCAGTATTTTACATAAGTGACAATAAGTGCAATGTATATTGTATAGAAACCAATCGGTCTTTTGTAAACACATATATTGAATGTACAAGACTCTTCAGAAGTTATTTTTTTATTGTCAAATGCATAATCTGCTTAAAGATTGCTGGTGCTTCAAATGGTATCAAATTGTAAATCTGATGTCTCGGTCTGCCATGGGTGGTCTTCATGCACTGGTTACTCTAATGTCAGTAATGTGAACTAGCGCCCTACATAGCGGAGAAACACAAGATGGGCCTGCCGAGTCGCAGTGATAATTTTGTAGATATTTACTCCTTCACTGCAGAGCTTCAAAAGGGGAGCAAGTGTGGAGGGGATTAACTGCCCGACTCTGAAATGTGAAGTGAAAAGTTGTTTGGGCTGTTCTGTATATGCATACAATTCTACCCAGAAACATGGTGAGTGGATGCATGTTGTATTTCTGTTGAAATTTTGAGTTTAAAGTTAATTTATTGCATGCTTTTTATGTAAAAATCATGAAAGTTGATAATTGTATATAGTCTAGTTACCCTTGCTTTTCAAGTAAAAAGCAGAGATTGTCCATTGACTTAGCAATTTCTAAAAAATTTTGGGGGTCAACTGTTCATTGTTACAAGTACATTACACATTAGTATGTACACAACAATGGAGATTCACTTTTAAGAGAGAGAGAGAGTGATATGTGTCCTGATGCTGAGACAAGTTTGGGAGTTTTGATTCCATCTATATCATTGCTGTTGTCAAGTACAGAAAACATCTTGCAACTCTTCCAGCCAATTAGCTACATGAACAGTTTTATTAGATTTGCCAGTTTTATAGAGCTCCAGAAATATGATGGTGTCCCAGCTTGATTAGGTACTTGTAGCTTTGCCAAAGTTTTATAACTGGTACTGAACATGGTGAGAAGCTGGTATAAATCTCTAAATGACAAGAAAGGCATAAATGTGCTATAATCAGAGCTGAATACAAGAATTTAGTAAACTGGGTATTCTTCATCCTGGATTGAAACTAAATGCATTTTTGAAAATTTGACATTTTGTAAACACCACAAACACAACCTTGTGCTTCAAGACTTGTACACATCAAGTATATATATAGTCCTGCCATTTTGAATGTATCAGACAGCTTAATGAACAACAAATTCAGACGCAAGAATTAGTGTTTATAGTTATTTACTGGGTCATAACTTTTATATCGTAAACACAAGTATGCAGTCACCATCTTTCCCATTGGTCAAGTTATATTGGCAGATAATTCTCCTATACAGAACATTGCTTTCATCTTTTCAAGTTAAAATCAGCATGTATGCTACACTCTCAGGGTTCTCTGGGACACTGAAATCCACTTGAAAAGTATGCATATTTTTCATTTTTTGGATCCATTTGATTCCAACAGCTCAGTCCTAGGAATGCAGGTATTTTTTTTTCTTTGCATTTCTATTTTGTTGCTAAAACAAAGTGAGTATTGCTTATGTAGTGTGCAAGCTAACAACATTCAAGTGATTCTAATGGATTAGTTGAATCCAGGTAGGTTTTATCTCGGCAGACCAGGAAATTAAGACAACTGTTGATCAATTGTTGGCTTCTAAATGATCATCTTGATAAATAGGCCAGTTTCAAATGTGTGTGTGATTTGACACCTCTTCGATTAACATTAATCAGCACAGTTTTAATAATATTTTGTTTATGAATTTCAAAGGACAAGTCAAAACTGTAATCGTCATGTTCTGTACAAGTACCTGTCTGCTCTGGTGGCCTAAGTGGTCAGATCATCTGCTTCGGATGCTGAAGGTTGCGGGTTCAAACTCTGGCTAAGTCATACCAAAGACTTATAAAATTGGTACGTGCAGCTGCCTCGCTTGGCACTCAGTATTAAGAGGTTAGTGTTAGAACTGGTCATCCTGGTGTCAGGATAATGTGACTGGGTGAGACGTTGATATGACTGAATTTTTTTAAAACGTTAAAAATCCAAATCACACACACATACACATATACCACACATAGACTGGTTCTGTAGCTTGTACAGTAATTAGTTGCCTGTGACCATATGTATCTTGTACATGTTAAATTGGTTTTTGCATTCTATTGTTTTGCTTGCCTCAAGTAGGTAAGTTTTATATTTTGAAGAAGTGTTGTGCATTTCATAGGTAATTAAATAGGGCTAGTGCCCAGCCTTATAGTTCTTTCGTATTTGTTTTCTTTAGAAATTCATGCCCCAGCGATTGTCAAAGCAGCTTTGAGGTGTAACAAGAATGACAAGTTGTGCTTCTAGGATGACACATGTACTAAAACCCCCTGACTTGTGCCTGCATTTTTGAGTTTGTTACACCTTGATACTAGCCACCGCTTTACCTACAGTATAACATTTCCTAGTGGGTATGGAATAATGCCATGTATGTACAGGAATAATGTTGGATAGGGAAACTAACTGAGGTGTTACTGATATTTAAACAAACTGTGCTTTTGCTGTCATAAAAGAATTCTGATGTGTGAATGGTATCCTGTGACCTAGATAATCTGGAAATAGTAGTAGGATCAAGGAGATCTAGGTAAGTGCCCCTTCAAACAAATCAACTTCATGATCTGGTATGAAAACAGTAGGGTACGGAAGGTTGGTACTACTTATTAGCTTTACTGGTCATAGATAAGAAGAGGTTATCAGATGGTCCCTTGACTGTTGTTCATCCATTTGTCTCTCCATTATCACAACTCTTTCTAAATTGCATGGAGGATTGCCTTGAAAGTTAAACATGTTCATCTTATGGTCTAGTTGGTCCTAAATGAAAAAGGTGCAGCTTGGACCCCAAATATTATTACCATGGTGACCATCTTGAAAGTCTTGTTGTCATTACTCTTAATAATAATAATAATAAAGACTTTATTTAAAGAGGGTAACTCAAGTAGCTAAGAGCTAATCTACCTTGAGGCCCTCGTACAACGGAATTTATTTATTTTAGCTGCATCTCTGAAGCCACTGGATATACTGGGTTTGGAAGAAGGAAATAGAGTGGGCATTTCTAATCTCAACTGGAATACTATTCCAGAGCAAAGTTCCAGAGTATTGGAAACTTTTTTAAAATAATTCCTTAATTGGTTTGGGAATTTTATACTGTTTGGTAGACATGGATTGCAGGTGGGGAATATTACCAGGTAGCCTATACTGGAATAGTGATTGTAAATATTCAGGAGCACTATTATTGGATATCCTGTACATTAATTTGGCTTTTCTCAAACAGATTCGGTCTTTAATAGGTAATATTTTTAACTTACCAGCTAAATTTTCCTTGCTTTCTTTCTGGATTGATATTAGCCCAAATGCTCTTTTTTGAAGACGTGCCAGCTTTGCTAAGTTTTTATCATTTGAATTACCCCATACTGTATTACAGTAGTCTAAATAGGGTTGTATGTAACTGTTATAAAATAGTTTTCTGTGCCTTTCAGGGAGAAAGTGTCTTATCTTACTGAGAAGCCATAAACTTGAATTGACTTTTTTACTATATGTTTGATATGTTCAGTCCATGATAGGTTATTGTCTACCAAAACACCAAGTAGTCTTTCATGACAGACCATTTGCAAATTTCTATCCTTCCATGTCAGACATAGTTCATCACTATGAAGTTTTGTCCTTTTTTGCCGTGTTGATACAAGTAATATTCCTGAATGGATGACCATATCAGCATGGAGTTTTCACAGAACGATTTTTGTGATATCTGGTTCTTCCTTAACTCTTTACCTTCTACAAGAACTTGCTGCCCTGCCTACTAAGCCTGATAAGCAGCCTGCCTTCTAGCTGCTGTTTGTAGGCTGAAGCCCAGAACATCATAATGGCTGCCTGAGTGAGAGCTTCTTGAGTTTGTGCACATGCTGTCTACATTTTCTGTATCAATCTTGTCCCATGCAAACTATGTAATTTAATGAAAACTAATAATTTAAACACTTACCAAAGTTTTGTGCCACTCATTTCCACCATCAAGTACATATAATCCTCAGGAATCAATATTTATATTCACATATTCGTAATAAAAAATATACCTCAAGATATCAGTTGTGTTTATAATGTACATTACACTACTTTTCTCACAAGTATTTTGCACAACTGGAATATTTCTTCAGGAAAAAAACTGCAAAAAGAAATCTGTCTCCCTTGCATTTTCATCTAAATTAAATGTTGGCCCTGAATCTACTGTAAAGTCGTCCACATGTAACGGTTCCACGTGTTCCGACCAGAAAAGATCGTTGTGCGTTTCATCCTCATATTCGGATAAATCTGAAATGTCAGGTGTCGAAACAGGACTTGTACTAATGTCCGATCCTTCATCTTGAATCTAATGAGTAAAATCAATGACATTTGCAATGTCATCACTTTCAAATCCTTCAAAACTTTCGTCAGAATCATCGTCGGAATACATGAATGTTGCTTTTTTGTTTTTCTTTCACAATTGACCTCGTTTTCAACGGAATTTCCCACTTATACCCTGTAAAACTACTAATAGAATACTTTCATTATTTTATGTAAGGACTGTTTTCATTGGCTAAATATTGTTGTAATTTCATCCAGTGCAGAGCTTTAATATGAAATTTGTATATGCGTCTCGGGGGTTTCTCAACCCTTGGCCGGAAACGCATGTATGAGCCAGCCGGGATAGAGAGAGTATTATTAGTAGCTTGTAAATGCGTCTCTGGGGTTACAAGGCTATTTTTACGGTCGCATATATGCATTAGTAGAAGGTAAAGAGTTAATTAATTGCTGATCTGATATTCAGTATAGTCACATTGGTAGCCTTCTTGAAAATTCTCCTGAATGGATAGTTGTATCAGTATGGGGTTTTCACCAAAGGACTTTGAATGAAGTCTAGTTGGTCCTAAATAAAAATTGTGCCGATTAGACATCCAGTATTGCCACACTGGCAGCAATCTTAAAAATCTTGTTATCACAACTCTTCTTGAACAGAAAGTGTATTAATGTGGGATTTCACCAGAAGACTTCTTATACTGTTCATTTGGTCAGAAATGAAGATAAGTGCTGATTTCAAAAATATGATTGCTGCAGCAGCCATCTTGAAATCTTAGTTTTGCTTCTCCTGAATGGCAAATAATATCTGAACATGTTAGCGCTACTTCTCCAAATGAAAGAATATATCAACATCGGTTTTCACCAACAGGCTTTAATATCTAGTTGGTCCTAAATGAAAATGGTGCTAGTTATACATCAATATGGCTGCCATGACAACTGCCTTAGGTCTCACTGGACAGTTTTTTTGGCAAATTTTCATCTGACGATGACCTGTTGCAGAAAAATGATAATAATATTACATTAAAAATACAAATAAAAACTAATTAATGATTTTTGTTGAAAGGATGCTTGTAAGATTCTGACTGAGGTATTAAGGTTAATTCCTTATACAACTGGTGGCTTTTATACTGAACCGATACTACCACCAACCCCTCTTTTTTACATTCATTTTTGACAGGAAAGAGCTATTTTGAACATTTTCCTGAGACAAGGCAGCTAAAAGAATCAGTATGTACCTTATTCATCTTTAAAGTTCACTAGTTCTATAACAAATTGACATACCTTTCATCACCCCTCAATCATCTAGATTTTTAGTTATTTACCTCTGTAGCAGACACATGTAAATAGGTAAGCCAAGTCCAAGTCGGCTGCTCATTTGCAGCTCAAGTTACGCATTTGATCTACAATGCTAGTCTAACTGACAGGCCGTCACCAACAAGCCAACCCATTTTCAAGCCTAACTCCATGTAAATGTAAACCACATTACAAATTTAGATTGTGTGTGAATTTATAAATGCTAGGGTTGTGATAATTAGGCTCATGCCTTCTACCTTAAAAATTAGGGGGGTGTCAAAATACAAAACTATCCAGTGAGACCTTAAAATTCTTGTCAGTACTTACTCTGAATGGATGATCATTATAATGGAGGGTTGTTCATTATTAGTTCTAAACGAAAATGGTGCCAAGCTGATATCTGATGTGTATACCACAGTAACTAATTTGAAAATCTTGTTATTGCTGAAGAAGATCAGGGATGATTTCAACACTTGATGATTAACAAGGAAGACATCATCTAACCTAGAATTCCTGAAATTCTTTTAGGTCAGTTTAGTGTCAGTCCTTTCAGGGACTCTTGTTTTTATTACTGTTTGATCAAGCTTGTGTTAGTTCAGATGTGACAAAAGGTGCATGGTTGATACTTGTATTTTGTGTGCATGTGATAAAAAGTTTAGGGTTGGTCCCATTAAAATAGGGTAGGGTGGCTTCCCAGGTGTATTTGTTTCTTTGACCCCATACAGAGCACAGTGAACCTCATTTGCAAAACAAGAGGGGAAGGGTAATATGCTAGTCTCAGTTTACAGAAAAGTAGTTGTTGCACTGTCAGTGATGCGAACAGATTTATGTTCAATCAGTTTAAAAACAAACTTGTCAGGTAGAGCTGTTTGGAGTTATTCTTTTATGCCTTGGCAAGTAGTTAGGTAATTGCCACTTTATAAGTATTTTGATAAAAGCAGGTGTTACAAAATATAATGGTGTCAATGTCTTTTAAACAGAAATTTGCTGCATTCTCTAATTCAGTAGGTGGCAGGATTCCTTTGGCTGAGTCCATGTGTTGCCTAGATAATGCAAGGCATTCAGCATGTGACAAGCAATAACTGTCATCTCATTAATACATTAATGCACAGGCCCCCTTCTGGTTATGTGAAGGAGAACTACTGTGGACAGATAGACTACCAAATTATCCTAATTTATGTCATGCCATAAAAACTAGACAATTTCTGTCAGCAATCGTAATAGACTTCTAAGATCATTTTGCATTTCATAATCATCATTTGCGTCATAGTAACCAACTCATCTCCCACCCACCCCCGCACATATACAATTAGTTGTTCCGACATTCCTTGTCATCACTCTTTTTTTAAGTCTGTCTCATGTAGGGTCAGCAACTGATGGATCTTTTTGCACATCAGCTGATTTCTTTGATGATTATAACGTGTATATTTCAACCTGTTCTCGAGACGCCCTGCATATACTGAACATCTGTAGCTCATTTGATAGAGCATTGCACTTGTAATTCAAGGGTTGTGGGTACGATAAAGCCAATAATGTGTGAAAATTGCTATTAAAACCAACCATTCTGCTTGAAGAGACCAACATTTTTCTGTCTCATCAAAAGATTTTCTGTATTGTGTGCTTGCATATAATGACCAGCTGCTAAACACAACTAGTGTTTGCAACCTTTTGGGTCACTGGGACATGTACTGTGTATAGGGATTGATGTGATTGGATGTAACTGTCTACATTATCCCACTTGTGAAAATTACTATTGTTTTTTTTCTTTAATAATAATAATAATAATAATAATAATAATAATCATAAATACAAACTTTACTTTTAGAAAGTGAGTTAGTTACATATAAAACTAATCTGCTTCAGGGTGCTCTGTTATGTACAGCTCTTCATCATTGTAATGCAGTGGTCAGGGTCTGTGACTGCCAACTACGCTATGTTCCAATTCATGTTATAGAGAGGATTGTGATGTATACAGAACTGTAATATGACAAGATTAGTGTAATATATATATATAACTGTCATGTAGAAGGCACAATCAAAATTTGTTAAATCATGGTATTTTGAATAGGAAGTGAATAGAAGACTACATTTCACCTTGTTTTCTTTGAAATCTTATTGTTATACATTGGTATGATTTTGGTCATGGGCTCAACAGTAGTACTGTGTTAAATATGAATCGGATTATAACAAGTTGCATTATAATTGGTCCGGTGAGCTTATATACAGGCAAATATGTTTACTTTCTCATATGTACACAAGCAAAAACAATAAATTTACAACTATTCAGAAAAAGTACTTCATTATTGCAGAAATGATACACAGGAGTTTGGTAGTGTATTTTGTACTTCAATATGTTCCTGTGTTGTGTAAGATTTCATCCGTCAGATACTCCTGTTGTGGAAAAAGAGTTGTATGGAGCAGAGTTTTGTTATCCCAAACAAGAACACCCAAAAAATTGAATGTCATTTTTGAATAACCCCATTTTTCACTCAGTTTTTCTGCTTGTCCATCACAGGCATTTGTTTCTATCACTAAAATGGGGAAACTAGTTAACTCAGGGTACATATAACTAACTCTAATCACATTGACTTTGAAGTACATGTAGATATTAAGTGTAAACCCCTTCATACTGTCTCATAGAAGACAATACACTCAATTGAAAAACTTTTAGTAACAGTTGCCATTAACTTATTTAACCTCAACAGTGTCAGCATCTTCACTAGCCAAGGTTCCAATATGATAAGCCTATCTACACCTTGGCAGATCGAACAGATATTTTAGTGCTTTGTCATAGTGACATCTATTGGATTTCATGAGTTGCCTCCCTTAGTATGTAATGCCAACTAACCAATAGCATGCAACAGCAGTGCATTGTACATTGACCGGAAATGGTGGAGGCAATTGACTTAAAAAAGGACACCTTGTAAGTTTAACACCGAAAGTATGACTACATATCAGAGGGAAGCCATTACAGGTGTATTTGAGTGAAAGGTATTTGTACAAACACGACCAGCAGGGGAAAATTGCTTCTCTATCAGTACATTTAGGTTGTATGGTCCCTTTGTCTCGATCAGGTAGGAACAGTGTTCAGATTTGAACAACTTAATTTTGATTGGATGCGGTGGCTTGCTGCATCCAGTGAAATTCACAGACCTGAAGCACAGAAATATCTACTTGTTACGCCAGAGTGAGATAATGTCATCACAGGTGATGAAAATGAACTAGAGTCAGGTATGTATGTTGCCTGACCAGTCACTGACTGTGACTTGTCTTGAGAGTGTCTTTGACCATTGACTGCTTGGTCACTGGTCATTGGCTGATAACCAGTAACTGGTCAGTTTGTACCATTCACTGGCCACCAACCAGTTCCACTGGTTATTACCCAGAGGCCTCATGATGTGGGGATTGAGATCATTGTTTCTCTCATTCCCCAGTCCACCATCATCTGCACAAAGGTCATTTGCCCATAGGGTCCGGACCAGGAATGGGATCTGATTGGTACCACCTCCCATCCCCCCCCCCAATTGTTTTTTGTTATCCAAGTGAATCATTACAGGATATGGAGCCCTCAGCTTCAGGGTAATTGGTTTCTTATTCTGCTTGGGTTACTGGTACCTAGACCCAGAGTAGAGGTGATGTCATAGCTTGTGTCCTGCCATCACCTCATTGTCAGGTGGAATCCACCAGGAAGTCTGGAGACAAAGCATCATTGATGAAAGACAAGTGATGTCATTTTCTTTCTTGAACTTCTAGCATAAGGTGTCTCTACTACAGAGATGCTGCCAAGCTGCAGGATCACAGGTGTCTGGCAGCAAAGATTGCTAGTCACACAGCATCTAAAAACCAAAGGGGAAAGGTAGTGCAAATCATTTGCAGTGCCCACAATTTCTTGTACCAGATGTGCCCTGTTTTGTTTGTATTTTTTTAACACAAAAATTAAAAATGAAGGTTTGTCAAATTAAATCTTTGTTGTCCATTTTGCTGGTGATCGCAATCAACCAATTTTAACTTAGATTTGGTGTTTGAATACAAGCATCTGTATGATTGAGATCTGCTGCAGTTTTTGCAAAAACTATCCAGGGGTTCCTATTTAATTGTCTCCTTGAGGGGTATAAAAAAAACTGATCCATCAATCAGCCGTAACAGAATTGTATAGAACATAACAAGCAGCAAGTATTATCAATGTTGAAATGGAAGATAACTAATTTCTTTACATTAATATGCTATGATCGATAATGTAGAGTAAGAGGAAATTTCTCATGTTTCAACATGAACTGAAGAGGTAAACATATGTTCTTCAAAGGCTGCAACCTTGGCTGAATGCAGCTATACAACAGATGTGATCTACAACAGAAATATCTTTGGGACAACATGATTGACTTGTTAAAAATTTTGTTTGAATATATTGAAGACGAGTTCTTTAATATGTTTAAATTGGCCAAAATTGCAGTGGCTCTCCCACTACAAGCTGCAGATGTGAGAGGGGATTTAGAATTCACACTGCTCCTAACATCAGAAACTGAATAAACTGATGGCTGTTCAGATACCTGTGGGGTGGGGTGTGGGCCTGGCACACACAGATGATTTCCTGTTTTCTGAGGCTTTGGAGAAGTGTAGTGACAAGAAACAATATTTACCAGCTCAAGAAACTAAATTTGGTATGCAGATATTTATGTATTTGTTTCAGAGAAGTGCTTAAATTAGGTATGCAGATATCCCCCTCCCCCGTAAGTGTCAGGGACCCTCCCCTCGTAAGAAAATTCCTGGCATCATCTCTGCTACTAATCATGATGAGATGTGGGAAATGGTGCAGAGTGCTCCAAAGTCACTTCCACTGAAGGACATCGTGATGCCCAGTCACTTTCCTGCTCAGCGTACTAGATGATGAGGTCCCATCTATCATTGTAGACTCTGCCTATGTGGGTATGTGAGAAAGCTTGCCAGTAGCTTCTTGAGGGTCGGTGGTTCTTTCCGGGGGTTTTCCGGGTTCTTCCTCCACCATTAATACTGGCCGCCATGTATAGCCTATTGTGTGCTGAAAAATGGCGTTAAACCCTACAACAACAACAACAACAACAGCAATCATTGTAGACTCTAATGATAACATATCTTTTTTCACTGGAGGGAAAACCTCTGGCTGGTGCATTTGCAATCAGGCTCTGCAACAGACTTCCCTTTCTACATTTCTGAAATCCCAGACCAGGGAGCATGGGCAGTGAATGCATTCTGCTTCAGTGTAATTGTCTGTTCGCTTATGCTTTACAATCATTCTGACTGCTACAGTACCTGAAGTTCTACAAAATGTTAGAACTTGAACTACACCTCTCCCTCGATAACTCGCGCACAACGGGGTCCATAAACAAAGACCACACTATAAGCGAGGACGCGAGTTACCGAGGGAACTCCAAAAGTTGAAAAAATTCGCTTAGATATTGAGAAAACAGCGGAGTGGGGGAGGGTTTAGGGAACTGGGCAGTTTAATGACTGAATGCTCATTTTATAATCATGTCAATAATAATTTTTAATAACACGCTTTTTCTAATGAAGTTGTTCATTATTCTGTTTAAATAACTTTTATTTTCAAAATGTCCAACATGTGAAGATCGTTCCACTGGTTCAACAACCACCACATGTATGTGAAATCATCTGTGTATTACGTCACTGCTTTTTGTTTTCTTGATGAGTCTGGTTCCCGGAATGGTATTTAATGGTATTCTGCCAAATCAGGAGTCAAAAGAGCAGGGAACTAGACTAACTGTTGATACACCACCAAACAAGATTCCTTTTCTTCAAAAACAAGTGAAATTTATTTCGTGAGACAATTATCTATGTTGAATCTCAATTTTTGTATTGTTCAGTTAGTACAGTATTGATGTCATGATTTCATTGGAAGTAATAATGGAACTTCTTATCATCCTTGAGGATATCTCTTAAGTGCCAGTTCAAGAATTCTCTGAAACTCACTTGCCCACAATGGTCCGTATCTGTGAAACCAAACTCTTTATTTTACGAGTATTCATTTCGCTTGGTTATCTTTGATCACAGTTACCAATGAGTCTGTTAATTTAAGGTAGTTTATGTTACATACACAATAATATTTATAACAGTAATTGATCAAATGAAGTGAGTTCACCCGACAGACGATCGGGGCCGCTAGATTTTAAGTTTGTAGGATTTTCGTGCCTTGTAACTTTTCTTTTATTTCAGCTTCTTTATTTGATTCAAAAGACATAATTAACGTGACAATACAAATTAGGCCAGCTTTTAATTCAGTGTAACAAAACAACAAATACTTCTGGAAGTCAGTTATCAAAACATGGTCGGCACTTAATTAGGTTCTCAGAGAAACGCTCATGGACAAAGTTTTTACAGTGGATTCACACATTTTACGTTTAGTTACAAGAGGACACATTGCATTTATGATGATTACACTTAAACGGAACAAAAAGATAGAACTAGAACACAAATTTCAAATGATAAAAAAATTATTTAATTGGTATTTATTTATTAAAGTACTGCATCCACTGGGCGTAAGTGACATTTTCATTGATTGAAATTTTCTTACATATCGTTAATTGCGGTGTACTACCGTTTGGAAAGAAAATGTAAAAAGTATTGTATGACTTATTTTTAAATTTGATATTTCATAATGTTGATTAAAATTTCAGGTCCTATCTACCGTTTTTGACGATAAAACGAGCGATATATAAAAGTTTCTGTTACTAATTTTGATTGCAATTTTCTTCAAGTTCAATAAATAGGGATCAATTTTTGGGTATTTTCTGGTTTAAAAAATGGGATCCACGCCTGACCCCACGTTATAATCAGGTTTGCGAGTTATCAGGGCGTGAGTTATTGAGGGAGTTGTGTACTTAATCATTCTCATAGTCCCACTGTGGCCCCAACAGCCTGAACCACTTACATCATTCTCATAGCCCCACTGTGGCCCCAACAACCAAGCTACAACGATCACCTGGACCTCTTGATAGATCAATCGAGTCTCTGTCCAACAGGAGGGATATTGTATCACAACATAGGGGCTCCTTCTTACACAACAGCCCACAGATTCTCCACCTTCATGCTTGGCTCATCTTGGGCAATCCGTCTTCCAGAACAAGTTTTTTGGGCCAGGTTTCCAATTGCATCACTCAGGCCAGGAGGGCTTTGACGTCCAAGGTCTTTGATGCTAGCTGAGGAATCCATTGTGATTCAGGAAACAAGTTCCTATCTGTCTGTAACTTGCGTTGCTGATTTTCCTTTTCTTTTTCCTTTTCAAGAACAAAAGAAATACAGTATCAGCGATCAAAAGATGTAGAGTTGCCGCTTCCAACACAATTAAATTTTGTCAGGGCTCAGCAGTTAGCCTGGATTCACACTTTGCTGGTCTCATTATGAATTTGTTGCTACAAAGACCTATTGCCTGCTCTTGAATGTATTGTGTTTTCAGGACCTGAAAGTAGCGGTGGTCCAGGGTCCAGGGCGTGCAGTTTTCCCAGTCTGACTCAAGAGATAAACTTGTCAGAGGTCCGTCGGACCTCCCACTTTTCCCTAATTATGGAAATTAAAAGTATTCCTCTACAGTCTCTGAATTGTGTCTTGAGCAAAGTGTAAAATGTCAACAAATGTATATGCAAAATTACATACAAGCAATGTTACTCGAAGCCTAGTAATACTTTTGCTGTGTACATGATAGACTAGATCATTGTGTATAGAAAAGTGTGCGAGACAGTGCTTTTTGCCTCTAAATTAGTAAGTATAAAAGCAGGGGTTGCACTGGGAGTTGTCTCTGGCTGACTAAAATCTAGGCGAATTTAAGTACATGTACATGTAACGTATAAATAACTATATAGCCACATGCTACTGGGATAATAAATATCAGAGTAAATTGTTTTGGGAAACGTGTTGGTTGACAATGGGATATAGATTAAACATGGGCTACCGTTTTTTTATATATACGTTTTGGTTTTCTAATGGGATTTGACTGATTTATGAATTTTCTTACTATGGTCGAACACTCGAATTCATGGATTTTTCATATGCATGTATATTATTTAACACAATGGAGTGTACCACACAAATGTAAGTTGTCAATATACAAGTGTATTTCAGACTAGTCATCTTCATTTAATCAAAATTTCCATTTTTTTTTCTCTGCGTAAATCCTAGTCACTGAACAACAGGTCATCTATTAAAAATGTCACCTGCATGCGAAATTTCAATTTATATTCAGTCTCCCCCCCCCCTTAACTAAACATCTGCTTATGTCGACAGTATTACCTTGGTCTTGAGGATGTTGAGATAAATGGATAGTACTTTATTGTGAAAATGGCGAAATTTTTTGAAAATTGGTGACAAAATATTGAGGTTGGCGATTTTATTGGAGTCAACCTTTTTAAAGACAACGCCATCCCTGGACCTGTAGTCTTTCACTACCCTGGCCTGAATTATGTCAATGCCCAGTGTTCTGTAGTCTTTCACTACCCTGGCCTGAATTATGTCAATGTCCAGTGTTCTGTAGTCTTTCACTACCCTGGCCTGAATTATGTCAATGTCCAGTGTTCTGTAGTCTTTCACTACCCTGGCCTGAATTATGTCAATGCCCAGTGTTCTGTAGTCTTTCACTACCCTGGCCTGAATTATGTCAATGCCCAGTGTTCTGTAGTCTTTCACTACCCTGGCCTGAATTATGTCAATGTCCAGTGTTCTGTAGTCTTTCACTACCCTGGCCTGAATTATGTCAATGCCCAGTGTTCTGTAGTCTTTCACTACCCTGGCCTGAATTATGTCAGTGACCAGTGTTCTGTAGTCTTTCACTACCCCGGCCTGAATTATGTCAATGTCCAGTGTTCTGTAGTCTTTCACTACCCTGGCCTGAATTATGTCAATGCCCAGTGTTCTGTAGTCTTTCACTATTTTGGCCTGAATTATGTCAGTGCCCAATGTCATGTAGTCTTTCACTACCCTGAGCTGAATTCTGTCAAGGCCCAGTGTCCTGTAGTCTTTTTCTGCCCTTGGGTGAGTTTTTATTGCCAGCTTCTTTCCAGTAGACATAAGCAGTACAGTAAAGGACGGAAAAATGTAGTACATCTGAGATGCAGTGGTATGTGTTGAACTTTGGTTGCACAGCAAAATCAACCAATAATTCTAAATTTATTGATTTGATCAAGCTGTAAATCAGTTCCAGGCTAAAATTCCTGTGAGTAAGTTTTAACATTTTATTACAAGACTTTTTACTTTTCTATAAAATGCAAACAGCTCATGATATGCATAACATTTTAAAACTTAATTGTTTGCAGTTGCCAAGTGCCGCTCGCCATTTGGGAGGGCTGAGTGAGTGAATGGGCTTCTTTTATTTTTTGTCAATGTTTATGTCATGCATGTAAACGATCTGTAGGGCATCAGTTTACCTGGTTTGGGTTTTAGCATTTGAACAGTGTATTTCAGCATGTTAGCTATTTATGCTTTTTTATAGATGAATTTCCAGAGTCTTCCTATACCATAATGATTTATTTAATATCTGGTCTTGTAGTTATTTTATCTTTTCCTTTTCATGGCAGTTTAACTATCTGATTGAAACTTGATTATCCAGTGCTCCATGCAGGCTTGCTCTAAAAAGCACAGTGTGATACCATAGATGTTGAACAGCTGTATTTGCTACACATGACCAACAAGTGAGCCCCTAAGATTGTTTGCTAATTTGACATGGAACATAAGGTTTCCATAATTTTCACAGTTTAAATTCTGTGAAGCTGCAAAACAGACCAAAGAGGTATTAAAGGTTATTTTTTGGACTTGTAAGGAAAAAAGTAAATTAACTGCTTGTCCATGTATCAGTACTGAGATATCACACGAGTTGTTTACACTATGTTCTTTTACAATATTGTATTGGATGTGTGTTGGCATATACCAGACCATTAGGCCATAAAGGGGAAAAAAGATGCTACCAGCAACAACTCGCTTTGATGATCAACTTCTGTGACTTGTTTGAAGACCTAATAAACGTTTACTGTCGGACTTGACCGGAAATGGCAATTATTATATATTTACATGGTAGTTAGTTGTCTTGTCATGTAATACGTAAGTTTTGAAACATTTGCATCTAATAAAATCCTTTTGTTAGTTGAAATTCTGTGGTATAGTTTTTCTGAGAAAGAAAGGCAATTCTTAGCTCACCCGGCTATAAGGTGAAATGATACCACTCTTCATATGTTGTGTGCTGTGCATAGTCACTCATCTGTCTCGTAAAGTTGCTTATTACCACATAGTAGTCCATATTTTGAGTAGGACTTTGATCAAACTTGCTAATGAGGTCCGTGCTGAGATCTTTTGTAGAATATAATTACAAGCAAAATTCGTGCATAATAATTGTACCACCCTGCATTTGAATGACTGAGGTTGTCAACACTAGCACCATTATATCCGAGCTTGATTAAATGTTTTATTACATGTATTATGAACAAGACCCACGGTGTAGGCATATTTATGATCTCATCTTGCATCTGATTTACGTTGTTGACACTCGAGCAGCAATATATCAGAGTTTAATCAAACTTTTTATTACAAACAATACCTAGGCAAGATCCTGGTTGCGTCTGATTTGCCAAACTTGTCAACACTCTAGGAAATATATTTCTAATTGATTAAACGTCTTAATTCTTACAGTAACAAGATGTTGTATGAGTTTGATTATGAGCAAAATATGCCTATTAATGAGTTAGTCTTGTATCTGATTGGCTAAGCTTGTCACCTTTCAGATTGCAATATATGCCTATTGAGTTAGTCTTGTATCTGATTGGCTAAGCTTGTCACCTTTCAGATTGCAATATATACCTGTTAATGAGTTGGTCTTGTATCTGATTGGCTAAGCTTGTCACCTTTCAGATTGCAATATATACCTATTAATGAGTTAGTCTTGTATCTGATTGGCTAAGCTTGTCACCTTTCAGATTGCAATATATGCCTATTGAGTTAGTCTTGTATCTGATTGGCTAAGCTTGTCACCTTTCAGATTGCAATATATACCTGTTAATGAGTTGGTCTTGTATCTGATTGGCTAAGCTTGTCACCTTTCAGATTGCAATATATACCTATTAATGAGTTAGTCTTGTATCTGATTGGCTAAGCTTGTCAACTTTCAGATTGCAATATATGCCTATTGAGTTAGTCTTGTATCTGATTGGCTAAGCTTGTCACCTTTCAGATTGCAATATATGCCTATTAATGAGTTAGTCTTGTATCTGATTGGCTAAGCTTGTCACCTTTCAGATTGCAATATATACCTATTAATGAGTTAGTCTTGTATCTGATTGGCTAAGCTTGTCACCTTTCAGATTGCAATATATGCCTGTTAATGAGTTAGTCTTATATCTGATTGGCTAAGCTTGTCACCTTTCAGATTGCAATATTCTCACTGGATACTAAGCTTCATTCCATACATCACACAGTTCTTTCAGTTTTTACTCAAGACAGACCGCTCTGGTGGCCTAGTGGTTAGAGCATCCACCTCGGATGTTGGGGGGTTGTGGGTTCGATCCGGGCTGAGTCATACCAAAGACTTACAAAAATGGTACTAACAGCTGCCTCACTTGGCGCTCAGCATTAAGAGGTTAGTGTTAGGACTGGTCGGCCTGGTGTCAGGATAATGTGGCTGGGTGGGACATCATGCTACATGTCTGCAGCATGATGCCCCAGTGCTAGACATCACTATAAACTACCACACTGCAGACATCATCGTAGCGATATGACTGAAAAATTGTTAAAGCTACATTAAAAATCCAAATCACAGGACATCACATAACCTCAACAAGACAGGTTGAAAGTGGGAAGACATCCCAGGCTGGCATCATTTCATGAAAATAGACCGAAGTTTACATCTTGCTAAATCCTGGTCAGCACTGAATGGAATCCCCTGCTTTCATTGGTTGAAATCATGTATAGAAAATGGGGATTCTATGCAGCACTATTAAACTTCTTCCTTATTATAATGTGCTTCATTAAGACGTGATTCTGGATATAATATGGTAGCACTATGAGCCAATTGACCAAAAATCATGCCAATGTATAACAGTAAGAAAACAAGTTGGAGCTTAGTCTTGTATTATTTTCCTTTTCAAAAAACCAATATTGAACAAATTTAAACAAGCTTAGCCTTGTATCTTTATTTCCTTTTCAATAAAACTATATTTAAAAATTTGATACTTTGTATAATGTGGTTTTCAGGATAATGTGGTTGGGTACATAATGCTGTAGGTGGTTATGGACCCTGACTGCCATATTATAATGAGGGAGAGCTGTATAATTCTAGCTTTCTGAGGTTTTAATTTTGCAATTGTTATTTCATGTGCATGAACTCCATTGCAGCAGTAATACATAATAGGTTATGTGGAAGTTGAATAGGAGTTTCTTTACATGAATTGGTACAAATTTTTTCAGTCTTTTATATAACGTTAGTTTGGAAACTAGAATGTTATCTAATCTATATGATGATTCCAAGTTAATTTATCATCTGATAATGCACTTGTTGATTTTACAACATTCTAAACACGCACACACACACAAAGCGTATTAATCATTTACAGACGGTTAAATCTGGTTCGATGTACCTGTTAGCTCTGCAGTTGTCTTCTGAGTATTCTGTACATAATAATACACATCGGACCGATTTTATTGCTTGGTAATTTCTGGAGTGTGTAGATTGCCTGACGTCATATTTTGAACACACACCTTTATTCCATTTCTATCGAAACATAAACAAAGCACGTGTTCCGTTTCATATTAGTTTGAAAAGTTTTATCATCACAATCATGCCAAGAGGAGGTTGTGGAGGTACAAGCAAGGGCACCAGGGTCAGGTGTGTTGCAGCAAATTGTGGGAATACAAATGCTGATGGGTTTTCCATGCATTCCTTCCCGAAAGACCAAGCACTTCGTCATAGGTGGACAGATTTTGTAAAAATCAGAAGAGCAAACTGGGTTGGTCCAACTGAGTTTTCTGCCCCCTGCTCCTATCATTCCACACCAAAATGCTGCCCATTTAGGTATAGATTTGAGGTTGAGCATATGGGTAGGGCACCAAAGAAAATCAAACTCAGTGATGATGCTGTCCCTTCTATCCACCATGTGAAGGAAATTGACAACAAAGCCAAGGTAACTGCAGATGTATCAGAACCTTCAACAGCAAAGAATCAACTGTGTAGGCTTGGAATGTTGTCACCATCAGAGGAAGCAACTTGTCAAATATCACCTCCAAAGAAAATAAGAAGAGGCTATTCAAAGAGGGAAGCAGCAGGGGTGAGTTTTTAATGACAAGTACCATATCATTATATCTATGATATTCAACAGCTCAATCACCACATCATTTTCATTTGTACCCTGTAGAATGTTCCTTCATAGTTTCCAAAACAAATGCAGTAAATATCTAATAAATGAAGAACTGAGATATACATATTTGATAAATATTGTCAAAATTTTCATGTTGCCTTCAGCTTAGTTTGACCATGTGAATAGAACAATATTTCTGCTGGTAGATTTAGAAGGCCTTCATATATATTTCATTTTCGGACTAATGTGTGAATCAGATTACGTATAGATATTTACAAACATGATGAGGTTTATTCCCATTCCCAATTAATAAAAATCTCAACAAAACAATATGTAGTAGAAATCTGACAATATTGTGTTACGATTTTTTTGGGTGGTGGTGGTGTTGTCATGGTCAACAATTTTTCAGTTGTATCATGACTGTAATTATATTTAGGAAGTCGGTGAATAGCCATCAGTATAAGTGACTGATAAATGTTCTCTAATAAGGTACGTTTTGTTTTAGATTATTGCTGCACATGAGGAACAATGTTCATAACAGACAGTGAGACAACTCAGGCTCAAGGATTAGAAAATTCATTTGACATTATGAAAGAGGTACATACAATTTAGCTTCATTGTGTATATATATATATATATATATATATATATATATATATATATATATATATATATATATATATATCCATATTTTTATGAGGGTGACATTTCTGACAACAACATGTTTTAACAATGCATGTCAGATTTCTAGAAATAAAGGAAGAACTACAGCTTAAAGGTTTGGAGAAAAGGATAGGTTTGCTCATCATAAGGAAAAGACAAGTCGGTATTTACATTTTTTTATATTTCAAACTCCTTCTGTTATTGAATTCATCATAGGAAATTTGGGAACTGTTTTCTTTATCCAAAAATATTTTCATCTTCTTAAACTTTTCTAAATGCTAAAATAACTTGCCCAAACAAAGTACAGTATTCAAAAGCTATAAAACTCATGCAATTGACCTTTTTCAGGCAGATGAATATGAAATTGATAAAGTGAAGCCTCTGACTGCATCCATTGGTTGCCAAGTCAACAAAAAGATAAAGCAGCAGTCTAAGAAATGCCAGACTTATATTAAGGTGCCAAAATTAACAAATCGACCTGCAGTGAAGATGATAAGCACAGGTACTCGTATACTTTCAGATAATCACTTTTGGTTATGATATTTTCCAGGCAAACAGAAAATCAAAGTCATTTTGAAATAGCACGAAGTAAGCCCTATCTGGATGGTAGGATGACCATAAACAATGTTCATGTTCCAATTTATTAGTAAGTTAAACTTAAATGTATGCTTTGTTGTTAATTAAGTACTGTTTTAAAGATTTTTGAGGACACATGATTGGCTTTATCTTTTGTCAAGTACTTTGTAGTATACCAGGAAATTGATCGTTAAGTTTAATACCTCAAAATTATCTTTGTAATAAAAACACAATACTTAAACTCCCAATGTAGATGAAAGTACATTTTCAAAAAAACCTTGTATTCATGTATGTAAAATTGTTCAGCATTTATAAACTATTTTCATTTATCTAGGAGTGCAGACCGATTTTATTGATAACAGACCAGTGATGAGAGATGCATTCCAGCTACTCTGTCCCAATTACTTTGAGTTTAATACCAGACCAACAGCGATAAACATTTTCCAACAAAGTGCATCAGCCAGCAGTTTTGAGGCACCACTCTGATCACCAGTAAAAGATGACTTGTCAGACAGTGACTATCAGCCACCAACTTCCCCAGTCATCAGATGAGGATTACAGAATTGATGAACATGAAAACAGGTAACATAAAAATATTCTTATACCATGTGCCTATTGAGTGAATTCACTTGTACAATCATGCGGACAAATGCCAAGGCAGCTGATACAGATACAGCCCTCTGCCCTTTACTGCAGTGTAAAGATAAACTGCCACTACCTTCTTAAGATGCAAGTTATGAATTGCTTATTGAAAGATATGGAAAATAATAATGGACATAAAAAGTACAGTATGAGTATGCTAAATTAAACAAAATCATGCCATTCAAGTTTCAAAACCGTTCTATAGGACAAGATATGTATTTCACTTGTTGCTTCACCATGGAATGGCTATTCAATGTATGAATCAAACTTTTATTTTTCAGGAATGTTCCAGCTGATGTGGAAACTAAATTTTTAGTCTTTGAATCAAATCTGATGGATTTATTTAGATGTTGTACCAAGTGCTGTTCAAACACAGTTGGTGAAGTTGTTTATGTGATTCAATGGATCTTTGGTAAAAATACAAAAAGAGTGCAAGAACTGCTTTTATGTGCGCCACTGGTTTAGTCAGCCTTTTGTTGGAAGTAAACCGGGTAGAAATTTGCTAATATCAGCAGGAATTTTATTTTCTGGTTCAATTCCTAGCAAATCCTTATGCATGTACAAATTCATGAATGTGTCTTGCATGAGCATGTCAACATTTATCAACCATCAGAAATTCTACCTGTATCCTGCTATTGGAAGTGTTTGGCACAATTTTCAAAGAACCTATGTGCAAGAGATCACTGAAAAGCAGATATCTGTTACACTTAGAGGAGATGGTAGAGCTGATACTCCTAGACACAGTGCCAAATATGGCAGCTACAGTATGCTAGACTTGGACAAGGGCATTGTTGTGGATGTGGAACTTGTACAGATATAAAATAATATATGAAGACAATAATTAAAATTTACACTTTTAATCAAACAAATTTTATCAAATCGTTCAGATGATTTTATTGTAATTTACAGTTTAAATGTTATCCTGTACATTCTTAATTACATAGTGGTATCCATGGCCCTGATCTTATGGTCATTTGTTTATACATATGTCTTGATTACTAACTTGCCACAAGGTTATAGGTTTGAATCCCATTTGGAACAAGATGTACTTGGCTTGACCTCACATCATAAAGTTTGTAAGTTGCTTGTGCATGGTTTGAGGTTTTGTACAGATGCTATAGCCCCCTCTATAAATTAAAATGGCCAACACAAAACAATCGAATTATTGTTAAAAGTGGCATTAAATGCCTAAAAATTGCTAATAAAACTGGCTGAAAAGGATATTGCTACTCAAAGTCGTCTTAACAGGTTTAATCGCTGTCAGCCTTATGAAAGCCAGTGTAGTCAGTTTCTGATCAGGAAAGGCAGTGTGGATGCTCTGAACAACACATGATGGAATGATGACCCTCACTTCCTTGCCCAAGAAGTACCAACACCACCAAGCAAATTGTCTATATGCTGTATACCGATGTCTTCTGAAATAATAATTTGAAAATTAGTTGAAATAAAATATGCTTTATGCATTAGATCAAATTAGGAAATTGAAAGTTTTAGTAGATAGTGTTAGTAGTGGCCCTGTGAGATTTGTTATTTTGTATGAAATCAATAAAGCTAAATGATTCCAAATATAATCTCTTTGTGTGTGTGTATATATATATATATATATATATATATATATATATATATATAATCATTTTATTTTCCGACACAAAAAATGAAATAAAATAATATTTGTACATGTATATGTGTTGTTTTTTGGCATGATTTATCTGAGTATCACTGTGGTATAAAGGTCGGACAGTGTAGGAATCCAGAATGGGTTCAATCCATGAAGGTGGCATAAAATGGCTGGAAAAAGAGGTCTATTTATTTGCTGTATTAATAACCCCGATACTTGATATCATGCATAGATCATGAAAACAAAATTTATGAAAACAGAAGAACATGAAAAATTACTCAGACATTTTACTTACTCATTTCCTTGTTCTGGACTTTCACCAAATTGTTTATACTGGTAGTATGCAACTTTTAAAACATGAATGTGCAAACAAACTGTACAGAATATATTTTCAATTTTAATGTCGTGAGGGTAATATCCTACCTATTTCAACAGTTGTGAAAAAAGAGGACCTCCTCTCCAGGGAATCTTAAGTACTTCTAAATTGTATCAATTTGTTCACAAGTTTTTGAAGCTTACAACTGTAATCCGATGTACCTTTTACTTATCAATGTATAAATGCGTCTCTACCCATGAAATGCAATACACTTATACAGCCTTTTTACAGGTGAGAAATAAAATGCATTTGTAAGCGAACATGAGACTTTTGAACAGTACTGTAAATATTGTCGGATACATATATCTATCGTAACTTAACGGCCGTAGACATATTCAGACAATAATTACCATGTCCATAATCTATCTTGTCTTTCTTCTTCGTCATCTTCATCTGCAATTTCAGATTTATTGGTATTGGAAATATAGGCTTAATTTGGGTGCTGGCAGTCACTTCTACACCATTATCAGAATCTTCTGAGCTTATTACCTCCCCATCTTCGAATGGCGAAGACCTGCAGGACAGTGACAATTCACTTCCTTCAGAATCGCAGCTTTCGTGTGGAGTTTCTGAAGACTTTTCCATACTGTGATGATACCAACTTGGCCTTTGTTTACAAGTGTTCAAAATGTGATGTCACGCTTTGTTTTCATTAAATGCCAGAAGTGGTCAGCGGTTGCATTTGGTTATTATTGTAGACAGGTGCGAACGCGATATTCTATAGGCTCCTATGCAGTTATTACTGAAAATTTTTTAATCAGATTTTTTACACTCATATTGTGAATATATATTCTCATTCACCAAGAAATGAACTGAATAAATGTAGATACACTGTTGTGGCACTTCGACCTTGTCATCAGTTGACAGATATTGCAGTGTGGGTTTAAGAATGAAAGAAATGTCTGTTTCAAAAACGAAATGCTCCTTGCATTTTGATTACTTGTAATCCTGGTTTTTTGCAGCACATATAAATTTGATACTCTGGTGGTTAAGTACTTTGTAAGCTTAACAGCAAGAGACATCATTAGCGGATAAAGTAGAAATTTGGGTACCATATGGCTAGATCAGTATATTTCTTCCCAACAGTACACTTGCGAGCTAAAAGAATAAAAGCATTCAAAAAGCGAAACAATTAGTGTTTTGAGGCAAAGAGTTAATACAATAAATATTTTTTCATACATACCTTGCATTACAGAGTAAAAGAAAATGGCAAGAATAGAAATGTTACTTTATACTCGCCATCCATTTATGTGCAAGAATAGAAATGGTACTTTATACTCGCTATCCATTTATGTGCAAGAATAGAAATGGTACTTTATACCGCCCCATCCATTTATGTGCAAGAATAGAAATGGTACTTTATACCCCCCATCCATTTATGTGCAAGAATAGAAATGGTACTTTATACCACCCCATCCATTTATATGCAAGAATAGAAATGGTACTTTATATCACCCCATCCATTTATGTGCAAGAATAGAAATGGTACTTTATACCCCCCATCCATTTATGTGCAAGAATAGAAATGGTACTTTATACCGCCCCATCCATTTATGTGCAAGAATAGAAGTGGTACTTTATACCACCCCATCCATTTATATGCAAGAATAGAAATGGTACTTTGTACTCCCCATCCATTTATGTGCAAGAACAGAAATGGTACTTCATACCGCCCCATCCATTTATGTGCAAGAATAGAAATGGTACTTTATACCCCCCATCCACTTATGTGCAAGAATAGAAATGGTACTTATCTATACCTCCCATCCATTTATGTGCAAGAATAGAAATGGTACTTTATCAACACCTCCCATCCATTCATGTGCAAGAATAGAAATGGTACTTTATACCCGCCATCCATTTATGTGCAAGAATAGAAATGGTACCTTATACCGCCCCATCCATTTATGTGCAGAATAGAAATGGTACTTTATCTATACCTCCCATCCATTTATGTGCAAGAATAGAAATGGTACTTTATACCGCCCCATTGATTTATGTGTAAGAATAGAAATGGTACTTTATACCCCCCCCCCCATCCATTTATGTGCAGAATAGAAATGGCACTTTATCTATACCTCCCATCCATTTATGTGCAAGAAGTGGGATGGTGGCATGATATCAGTTTAAAAAAGTGTATTATTTGCAACATAAATGCTGTATATTCTACTTCATGCGAGATGGGCACAATATTTGCTATTAAAACTTAACTTTGTTTTGCATCAGGGTGGAAATCCAGTATTATTGGGCATACGTTCTGTTTACCGCCTAAGTGCCTGGTACACCATTTTAATTGTTCAATGCGTCTTTGTTTCGTGAAAGTGAGAAAGACAGTCCAATGTACAAAAGTATTCTTTTACTTCAGAAATAAAAACATTTCTTAAAATGTTTGGATTGGTGGGGCATTCAAGGGGTATGACTACCAGTAAATAACCTTCCAGATACTTCAACAAACAGACACACGTCATATATTCTAGCATTGAAACTGCCACTATTCCAGCTAAAACCTGAAATGTATGATGTTAAAAAAATATGCCTAAAAACACACATAACTACATGTAGAAATACTTTGGCAGTATATCATCATTGATTGCTAATCAAAACCAGTCCTGTTGGTCATTGTTAAATATTTTTTGATGTTGAAATGAGTTGCCATACAATTTTAAAGTGCTTCAAACATATACCAGTAGTTCAAAAACAAATATACACATTGTGTCAGTTATAGAACTGAATTTAGAGGTGGAAACTTCCCCCTCCATTTGAATTTAGGAAAAAAACATGGGTAAGGTTTGAACATACAACAAATGTTTTTTGTGCATTCTTTTGCACTTTCTTCACAGTTTTCTGGATATGAGCTTAAATCATGCAGTTGCAAATCATATAATAGACCCTGTTCATTTATTTTAAAGATTGGTTTCCCAAAGACTAGAAAAACAGGAACTTTCAGGAAACATGCACAACTGTAGCTTTTTGCAGAGACGGTATATGACAGTGTACACTGTATGTTAGTGGCAGATTTCAGCAATAATTAGAACCGTTTTGATGCCCTGTATGATTTGCATGTAATGTAAACAGACGTGTGCATGTAATGAATTTAAACAACAGAAACAAAATTATCATAGTACAATGATATTCCAAGAAACTTCCTTCAGGCTTTTTTTTTATAATCAAACCCATGCACGATTCTCATCACTTGAAAGCAGTTTGGGTGAAAGAGCTATAAATCACATCTCAGCCATAGCTATGTTGGGGATGATCAACATAGACTTCATGGCCCGTTTAGATTTCTCTGTTTTATCTCTAAAAATAGCTTCATAATGGCCTTGTTCTCCCTTCAGATGTTGTCACTTTCATTTCAGCAGGTATCATTTGAAAATGGAATTTGAGCATTACTAGTAATAAAAAAGCCTATTAATTAGTGTTGTTCTGATTATCGATTATAATCGATGATCATTTAGTTGAGTAAACCAATAAGATAATTGATTCTGAAACTCCATAATCGATTATGAAAAGGGAGACTACTTCGTTTTATTTGCACGCAAGACACGAAGGTTAGTAAAACTCCGGTGTAAATGGTAAGCTATATTGGACTTCCAATCCACTACAGTCAATCTGAATTATTTGTTTTCTTCGTAACTTACAATTATAAAACCATATTATACTCTGTAGGTATAAACTTTAATTATTAGGAACATATAATCATTTTTACATAATTTTGCTGTTAAATTGTTGAGTTAATAAATTTAAACAAATTTTGATGACTTGTTTCAGTTTAAATGTAAAATCCTTTCTAGTATTTGTAAATAGCGACAAACAGGAAAACCACATTCTTCTGTATTTTAAATGATAAACACCATGTATCAATGAAAGGGTTTGGGGGATTGCAACAGTTTTTCAGTTACATAAAACTGATTAGCCATCAAAAGTTGCTTTCACTTAACAAAGTTGTATTAACAAAAATAACACAATAGAATTTTTTTTTATATATTTTTATCAGGTTAATATATGCATGTCATTAAAAGAGATTACTCATTTACATTTATTAACATTTTGAACTCTTGAGCAAAGAAAGAACTGTATAACAAACAATAAATGAAAATTTTCTCTTAGTAACCAATTATAATCCATTATCAGTTGGTTAAGTGGAACCGATTGTCGATTGTGAAATTCTGACCGATACCCATCACTGTTATTAATATCTCTAAAGTGATAGTGAGTCCTCTGTCATGAAATCAAGCGCATGAATCGGGGCTATTGCTGCATCTTGACCCTTTTGAATCATTGTCCATGCTAGATGCACTAACTCCATGTTATAGAGATTTCTTAGAATGCATGCACACATGGAAGAGACACTATGAAAGAAAAATATCAGCAAGTGATGGTGTTGTTCAGTACTGGGGCATGAGATTCACAATTTCTTTTTTTTATGAAATTATCCTCGGTCTGTATCCATTAAAAGAAAAATTGTTCTTTGATAAGAAACCATTGATAATTTTTAATTTGTATGCTTTAGCATGATGAGCCACTTACCCACCATACTCCTATGTGTGGGACATTGCAGAAGCAACATGAAGTAATTATTGTGAGTTGTCCCACCAAAAATAGTTTCTTTGTTTTAGTAAAGATTCCAGGAGCCCTAAAAAATGTTTTAGTAACATGTTTCAACATTACTATCGCTTGAACAATGATGGTCTGTTTTTTTACCATTCATTAATAGAATAAAACAAATTAACTCTGACATTTTAGTTAAAAAATGTAAGTAGCAAAAAGTAATGACTTGGCTGACACAACCCTCGTTATTATATTTTGTCTGTTATTTGTTATCCTACTGAGTTTGTTGTCTCCAAAGCTTTTATTTATAGATCTCTCGAATGGTTGGTAAGTGTGAACACAAGGAAGGCCCATGGGGCAAGCATTCAACATGTACATCATGCACAAAATGTGCATGAAGAGATGGATGGCCAATTTATTGTCTGGGGTCAGACAACATTTGGAACCTTGTCAAAAGCAGATGGGTGCACTTGCAGGAAGATGAAGAAGGCATGTTTCACCTTCTCCTTTTGGATCAATTAAACCTCAAATTGTGCAAAACTTCACTGGAATTGACTGCATGTCCCCAAATAAAAATGGATAAATATACCCTCCTTCTGCTATGTTACCCGTTTATCCAACAACAGGGATGGAGTCTACTTTTATGCATGCTTCTGGGAAATCTGACCAAAATCCTTTGGTAATGGAGACGCCGGGTGACATTGTGGTCCAAGTCAATCGTCTTTTCCAATCACTGACATCTTATTGCTGTCTGCTTTGCGTAGGTCTGAGTCCCGAGTTAGGCCATTGTTGATATGAAAGGAAGCTTGCAAGTAGCTTCCTGCATGTCAGTGGTTCTTTCCCAGGATTTTCCAGGGTTCTCCTTCCACCAGGTATACTGGCTGCCATGTGCTGAAAAACGGCATTAAGCCTACAAACTTCCATGTCCATGTTCCCTTTGAACCCATTTGGTATATGGAACTTGACCCTTTAAGGAAAAGAACAATCTATATCACATGGATGTTGTCTGTGCGGCCACATGCAAGTACAAGTAATGAGGCTTGATGATCCTGGCAAATTCTGCAGGAAAGGTTGTCAAGGAAGGAGAGAGTTATGCCCCTCTGCTAAGAGGCCCAGGGAAGATGAGAACAATTTGTGCTCTTCTGGCAAAACATGCTTTAAAGACAGTTCTGTTGAAATTGGGGAGGCAAGGGCAAGGTGAAGAAGTTACAGACCAAGGCTTGTCAGCTGATCTTGTCAGAACCTTGAATTCTGCAGTGGACCTGGTATCCCTCAGTTTCTCCTGTTGGCTGTTCAGAAAGTCCCCACAAGGATGTATTATCTAATCAAATTTCTCATGTGTCAATTTTTCAGTACTACTTCAAGTGGTGGTAAAATCAAGACAAGTTTCTGAGGGGAGTTACTTTGCATGCCCCAGAACCCTACTCCTATCACTGTGCCGAGGTGTCAGATTCAGGTGGTGGTGGTGGGGTGGGGTCGGAAGGAATACTTCTCCATGGCCATTGGTCACAATCAACAATTTAGAAAGCCTTGTTCTTTGCCCCAAAATGGTGCATAGCTTGTGTCAAGGAGCATTGTATCTTCTCAGACTACATGATGGTGGTTGCATACCTTAGGTGGCAAGGAGGTACTTAATGTTCCTTCTCTATGTGTTGATGTTTGGAACCTTCAGACCTGGGAAAAGTCAGAAGGAATTACATTCAGAATTCATATTCCAGGGATGAAAAAACATGAACTTATTGCAACCAAATTTGGCAAGAAGCTCCATTTTATGTTTCCCCATGTTCTAGACCAGGCAGTGGCCACCTTGAGCCAGAGCCAGGATCAATAATTGTTCACTTGCGCATTCCCACCCTTCAGGTTAATTCCTCAAGATCAGGACATTCACAGCATGGATCATCATGATCACACCATGTGGCTGCAACAAGGCCATGGCTCAACGATATCCTTGACCTGTTGATAGATAAACCAAGTGTATTTCCTCAGTGGGACAATTTTTGACAACATGTAGATACTCTGCTTCATTCCAGTCACCAGATTCTCCACCTTCATGCTAGGTTCCTTTCAAGGGATCTCTCTGCCAGGCAGTATTTCTTATCAAAGTGACTGACTGCATCATTTAGGCCTGGCAATGTTCAGCATCTAAGGTCTGTGATGAAAAGTGGAACATCTTGTATTATTGGTGCACTGGAAAATGTATTAATCCTTGTGGACCCTCACTTGCTTCAGTAGCAGATTTTCCACTCTTTTTGAGGAGAGATCTTGTTCAGTCTTCACAATCAAAGCGTACAGGGCTGCCCTTTTGAACACATTTAATTTTTCCAAAAGTCAATCCGTTAGTTTGAATCCTCACTTAATGTACTTAAGACTGTTGAGACCTGCATCTTGCTTGTTGACACCAAGATGGAATCTTTCATGTGTTTGGTTGGCACTATGAAAAACACCTTATGAACCTTTAAGCGAGGCTTCTTTGAACTCTTGTGCTTAAAACCATTTTTCATCTGGCTATTGTGTCTGCTTGGAGAAGAAGCAGACTACATGCTTTATAAACTGAGGAAGGATATTTATGCACCAGTGGGAATTACAATTTGGTTTAATTGGTATGTCATTTGAACATTCTTGAATAAAAAAACTCCAGATTACTATTTCCATTTGAAATCTCCAGTCTTGGTTGCATCTGTACGGTGAATGATCAGGATGGAGTTCTTTGTTGAGGCACTTGGATACTATTTAGCAACTGCTATATTGTGAAGGAAGGAAGGATAGGAATTGGCTTGCTTTTTTCCTTTAAGGACTCTGTTAATATTTCAGCATCTACTATCTTTTTATTGATTTTGCTCACCATCAAGAGAGCTTGTGCATCTCTCACGGAAAGACTTAAGATGTCAGGGTTATCATTCTTTCCTTGACATATTTCTTTCACTCGTCTTTAGACAATATTATGAAGGCTGTGTTTTGGCGATAACCTTCTCCATTTTACCTTGTCATTAGCAAACTAGACCCTAGGTACATTTTCTCTGGACCCAGTAGTCCTGCACCTGAGACTACTGCTGCATGACAGCAATTGAATTGCAGGACTGCAGGGTAAACAATTTTTCCAGTTTACTCCTTTCCAGTCTATCAGCCACCTCCTTTCTGACAAATTCAGTTTAATAATAGTGTCAGGGGAGGTATTAATGAAATTAAAATGTATTTTTTGTCCGAGGGTTGGGGGGAGGGGAAGCAATCTTAATTATTAATAATTGTCACTACTGTATGCCCCCCTCCCACCCTACTCTGATGTCCTTCATTAGTTTATGTCCTGAAAGAGAATGAGGATATACTATAGCATGCAGTCCAGTGACGTAGGTTAGACTGGGTTGACACGTGTTCTGACAGGGAGTTGGTACCTCTAGCATGGACAAGGCATCGAAGAAAGGTAAAGCTTAGTAATAGTGACAGTTAAGTATTACATAGTTAAAATTAGTTTCCCCCCTCCCCCACAAAAAAATAAAAACAAAAATAGATTGGGGACATGTATACAACTTGTTTTAATTAACTAATATTTAACTTATATTGTTGCCTGATTGCCACCTCCCTCCCTGATCTTTGTCATTTCAGTCTTGATCCAAGTCAAAGAAGAATTTGGGTTTCAGACTGGGATCGTGTTTTTTAAAATCCAGCCCCATGAAAAGAGAAAACAATAATAGCAGGTAGATACACAGTAGTCCCCTCTGACTGGTGGCCACCAGCTTCTTATGGCCAGAATCCCTTGGCACTGACGAGTTTGTATTCAAAAGTACCCCTCAAGAATGGCCACACCTCTAAGGTTACCAGCGGCCAGCGTATTAGTACAAAAATGCAAAATGTTCCCCTCACAAGCGGCCACTTTTTATTTCAAATGTATCCAAAACTAATAATTCATATTGTGACGTAAGATAAGTAATCAGATTATCTCTACCGTCGATACAGGTCTCCCACTGTCAAGTTTCCGTTACTGAAAGAAGTATTGACTAAAGTACATGTAACACTAAGAGTAATATTATATCATTGTCTATAAAAGCCGACGTTTGCAGGAAATGGGCTCAACAATGTTATGATAGAGATTTGGGCTTCATAAGTCTGTCGAGTTCTTCTCTTTGATAATTACAACCGGATGTAATTGTCAAGGTCATAACGGGGTCAGCATAGGCTAAAAATAGATTTTGTGCATTAACACACACACAGAGAAATTAACCTTGAACAAAACCAGGTACCAGACATACCGATAAATCATATGACAAAACATTACCACTTCCTTTATGGAGAATTCATTTCGTCCACTCTACAAAAGTTTCGTCTGCATAATTAAATTGCATACAGTTTGCAACATCCTAATAAATCATTACCAAACATTAACATGTCATCACGTAAACGGAGACATATTATTTTAGAAGAAAGTCGGTTTTTCTACTCAACAACATCTGGGGAGGGGGGACTTGCCGAACAGTTTTATGTAGAAAAGACTCTAATAAAACAATTTTATGTTGAAAGACTCAACTGAACAGCGTCATAACCAATGAGGTTATTCAGCAGCAGTGGGAAAATGGAGCAAATGGAAAGAGAATTATGTATGTACCAAGATTTAAATGACATTTTCGAATGGGTTAGCAATGTGCATAACAACAATACCCGCTCGCATATAAGAATAAAAACTTATAGTATATATTCAGTTGAAATAAGTCTATTATTATAACAGGAAGAACCTTTTAAATAATTAATGTTACTTTTAAACGAAGATATTTAATGCTTTGAAGTATGTAGCTTTCTTACTACATACATTACATATACTTCTCACAAAAATTTAGTCCCGCTCTGGAAAGGCCACCCATCTTATAAGGCCACTGTCCCGGTGCAGAAGGGGTGGCCATATAAGAGGGGGACCACTGTACATCTTACAGATAAACACCCACATTTGCCTTTGTGTGTTCCATCTGCCAAAGAAGAGGTTGCGGCGGCATCCCAAATTTTAAAAAAATATTTTTTGTATTTTTATGTTCCGACTTTCTTTTAGACTCGCTCATCCCAATTTTTAAATGTTTTTTTTTTAATTCCCATGTTAGGATGGGCAGTTGACCAAGTTACAAAAATAAAATCTCGTGACCCCTACAAAAATTAAATATTTACAGTGTTGTCAGCCTTCCAAGGTGTTCATCTGCCTATTGTGGGATGTATTGCATGTCGCCACTTAGCATTTTAGGTGATTCCGTTTTAAAGAAAAGAAGTGCTTGCATGCTTTTTCAACTCAACATTGTATATGATTTGCATTTAACTGGGAGCAGAAGTGCTAATATGCTATTTCACTTTCTGCTAATGTGCCTCCACTTTGCATTACTGGTGATTCCCTTTAGTAGATTTTTGTTTTCTTTGGTTGCAAAATTAGAATTTTTGTTTTATACTGTTTGTAATTTGGATGAGAATGGCCTTTTGCTTTGGCACTTTCTATTTATCTTTTACCTGCCAGTAGTTGAAAGAAAAACCTTTTTTGGCACTCTTTTATAAAACTTCTTTGCCTTCCCAAGTCTTTTGTACATTTTTGACAGGCAAGACTTGGAATTGTTTGTTGTGGTAGTTTGGAGGCATTGAGACTTTTAAACAGAAGCTTGCATTATTGGATATTGGCCTGGCTGCTTTGGTTTATGCTTAGTAACTGCATCTGATTTGTAGTAGGCTATATTTGCCAATGCTTCCAGTATTACTGGGCTTATAATTGGAATTATGTCAATATTACAGCTCCACCATCTGTCTACAATTAAAGCCTGGCACAGTTTTACTACAAGTTTGGATTGTATGCCTCCAACATGAGGTTTCAGAGCCCAGAAAAACATTTTCATGGCAACATGCTGGTCTGTGTTAAACTGGCAATATTGCATTCTCTGTAAATTCAACAGTTGCTAAGTACTTGCATTCAGAGAGGAATTGAGTGTTTGAGTGGTTTGCTGGCTTCTTAAGGAGCCAGGTATTCCAAACTTAGGCAGTTACTGCTTGTGTGAATAGTGTTAGCTAACTAGTGCCAGTTGGATTCAGTTTGTAGTTAACCCTGAAGGTGCAACTCTGGAGACTCTACCGCTGCTATTGTTTACCACTTCTTGATCCAAATAGTCCCAGAGGAATACAGGCAACTTTCTAGTGATACTGCAGTGGTTAGGTAATAGGAAGGATTGTCCTTGTCATCCAGGAAGAATGGATGTAATGTAGTTTGGTATAACATTTGTTTGCCAGATAAGGATTTTATACTAAATACATTTGCAAATCATTGCAGAGAGGTGGCAAATCACTAAGAAGCCACTAACAAAGTCAGGCAATTGCTTATAATGTTTACTTGCCTAGCATATGCTTTTATTCAAACACCTGTTATAGAAATATTAAAGCTGATGATGTCTACAACATAATTTTGTTCATGTGAAAGTTTTTTTTCCTGGAGTTTTTTTCTGTGACTCTTTAATACTATGGATTTTGACTGCATTGTCTGAATGGCTCTGTTGCCATGTACTGTTATAAATTGTGACTGAGGATGCTGTTCATCACTGCCTGGTAACTAGCTGGCCATGCAGTGTGCACCAGTAACCAATGCAATCTTCCCATTACCTATTTAAAACATCACTGCCACAGGTGTTCCTAGTAGGTTGCCTGGTGAGCATTCCCACTAACTTGCCTTGTTTGCTTGTTTATGAATGGCAAAGGCTTATTTCTGTTTAGGCCAAATAAAAATAGCTGTGGTTCGGGTTATATTAAAAAAAAAAAAAAAAAAAATGTAGGTAAGTTGGTTCAAACTTTTATTGGTCTTTTTTGGGGTGGGGGTGGGTGGGTTCACATGGATTAAAATGAAGATTAAACTAGAAAGTAAGTACCATCCACATACTGAATTTAACTTCGATTGTAGTTGTATTCTTTGTTAACTTTTTTCTCATGAATTTTTTTTCTTCTAAATCTCCTCCCCCCATGTAGGGTCGCAGGAAAAAAATAGGGTTGGCATGGTAAACAAAACCATGCATACTTTATTTTATTTGGCCTTGTACATGCGAGAGTGAGAGAGGTAGAGAGAGAATTAATATTCTCCCAGATTTGTGTTCTCGCAATTTTGCATTATTTCTGTCACTGTATGTGTATGCGCATATACAAGTGTGAGATCATTATTTTCTCTCAGAATTGTTTTCTCGCAATTTTGCATTCTTGTCCTCTCTCCAAAAAAATAATTAAAAGAATAAAAGAACTGAATTAAATGCAGCATTTGACATAGAATTGTCTTTAATATATTAAAAATTTTTGGGAGTTTTTTATGATGTCAAACATTTCTCTCTTAGAGAGATTTGCAACACTTGTTTAGTACACATCAGTATAGTCCTATTAGAGAGGTTCTCAACACTCATTTAGTACATGTTTAATATAGTCCTGTTACAGAAGTTCTCAACACTCATTTAGTACTTGTTATTGTAGTCATGTTGGAAAGGTTCTCAACACTCATTTAGTAAATGTTGATGTAGTCATGTTGGAGAGGTTTTCAAGACTATTTAGTACATGTTAATGTAGTTATGTTGGTGAAGTTCCAGTACTCATTTAATACATGCTAATATTGTCATGATAGAGAGGTTATCAATACTCATTTAGTATATGTTGATACAGTCATGTTAAAGAAGTTCTTAGTACTCATTTAGTACATGTTAATGTAGTCATTGTAGAGAGGTTCTCAACACTCGTTTAGTATATGTTAATACAGTCTTATTAAAGAAGTTCTTGGTACTCATTTAGTACATGTTAATGTAGTCATGGTAGAGAGGTTCTCAACACTCGTTTAGTATATGTTAATACAGTCATGATGAGAAGTTCTCAATACTCATTTAGTACATGTTAATAGTCGAGACTCATGTTAGAGAAGTTCTCAATACTCATTTAGTACATGTTAATAGTCACGATAGAGAGGTTCTCAGTACTCATTTAGTATATGTTAATACAGTCATAGGTTCTCAGTACTCATTTAGTATATGTTAATATAGTCCTGATAGGTTCTCAGTTAGTATATGTTAATACAGTCATGATAGAGAAGTTCTCAGTACTCATTTAGTACACGTTAATACGGTCATGATAGAGAAGTTCACAATACTCATTTAGTATACATTAATATAGTCATGTTAGGGAGGTTCTCGATACATGTTTTTTTGTATACATTAATATAGTGATGTTAGAGAGGTTCTCAACATTTGGTAAGTATAAATTAATATCGTCATCTATAAGCCTTTACTAATCTTAAAGAAAATAATTTTTGTTGTTAATAATTGTTGTTCAGTAATTTAATACAAAGTTAGTTTTAGCAGAGTTTGTTCCTGTATGATCAATGAATAATCTGCACCATGAAAATTATTGATCGCTGTGACAATGACAGTGGCACTAAATGGGTTCAAATCAAAACCAAGGTCAGGTCTGCTGATTACCAGTGCAAGCAGTGGTTCAGTTGTTTTCGGTACAAGAAGCTTTATGGTGACATAATAACGTGTGACAGTCAATTCAGTTTATACTGGATCACACCTCTTGATTGGCCTTGTCTAAAAACAATGTTGAAATTTAATATTAATTTTGCCATATATGTTTCAGAGGTTATTTATATAATGATATTCCAAGGAACATTGAACAAGGAGCAAAATAAAGTGCATAATCGCTATTTAAAGGTTTGTGGAATGAAGTTCACAGAAGTGACACCTAAAGCTGGTTGCACTGAATATACAGAATGCCTGCAAGACTGTATGACTTTTACTTTAGGCATAGGCCAAATTAGTAGGTGTGCTGACAAGATCACATACTAAAGGCAGGTTCTGAAGTGGCTACTGGCACATGCTGTGAGACTGCTAGATGCCCACTAGCAGAGGGGAACATTATTGGTCACAATTCCTAACAGTAGGTGGGTCACTCATAATACAGTTGAAATCAGTAGTACCAGTTGTAATCACAAACCAGTCTACTCTTCCACTAGGAAGCATTTATTAGTAATGCACTTGTATGAGCTTGTTCAGAACAACTGGAAATAAAATGTGCGTCAAAAAGTCTGCAGTGGAGAAACACTAGTTAGCCCTGAATTTGTACTCATCTGTTGGAAAATTCACTTGTTTGTCAGGATTGTTCTCTTCGCATTTCAAGTTGTGCGAGTGACTTTTCAACCCAAGAATTAGCGAGGCTAATGGTCAAAATAGAAATGGAAAAACCTGTGTGCATTTATTGGTATGTTGAATACATACTTGAAAAACAATCTGCTTAAGATTCAAACTGGGTTGCATTATGCTGAGACAAGACCCATAACAATCAAGTTATATTCTGACATGTTTACTTCATATTTGTTAACTTGACTGACCAGTCAAAAAGTTCCTTTCATACAGCTTTAGGCTCACTATACTTTGGCATCTACTGGTAATGGCATTACAAACTGCTGCTGAGCTTGAATGGCTGATAAGAAGGAAAGGTCACCAGAACATTACCTCTGATTGGTGCTTGTCAGATCTCATTGTAATGGTGGTCTGTGGGGATCTTATTTTTTTCTGAATTTTCCATGCGATCTTGCACAGTTGTTGAACAGAAGGTGCCGTTCAACTCTCATCTACGAATGTGAAAGTGGCTTATAGTGTTAATCATGACTGTCCATTTAGATCATTTTCTCAGGCATAGTAAATCACAGCCATGCAACTTTGTATGTAGAGGTGTTGTGGTGAGTACCTAACATACAAACCAAACAGATTACCGTGATACATACATGTTCAATCAAGTTTTGCATGTAGGTCATTTTATTTCCAGATATATGCAGATAGGTATGTAAATGTGTCTTGTTGATGACAACATTACTTTACCAAAATTGGATCATTTTGACCAATATTTTATACTTCATTGACTTGGATAAAGTTTCGCATTAAGGTTGGTTACTTTAGCATTATTGGTAAATGGTCACCGATTTAAACAACTTGCCTTGTGAATGTGTACAGGTTAGTACTTCATCTTTCCAAAGTGGGTCACCAAGGTGCTTGTTAATGCTGCATAATATAACAATATAGCCCAAAGTTGGCCACTGTGGCCCGATTTTTTTACTACAGTGACATTTTTTTCTCATTTAGGTTAATTTTTGAGGCATTGTGTGGTACAGAGACATTAAAGCTTTGGTATGTATATGTATCTTGGTAAGTAAAAGATCATTCTGTGAAAATATGTTACTGTGAGTGATTTTGGTTAAGTTTTGGATTTGTCAATTTGTCAGGCATGATTGCTTAGATAAGCATTCATCTTTGTGTTTGGATATGTAGTTCATGAATACAACACCAACAAAAAGCTTGTGTTGGCTTTTTTATGCATACATCCTAGAATGCTCAACAAGGAACATTCTCTTGCTTCCAAATGAAAATGCTACTGAGCTCATCTCCAGTATAGCAGCCACTGCAGTCATCATAAAAATCTTATGACTCTTATTGAACCAACATTGGGTTTTTAAACAGAAGACTTCTTGTGATGTCTACTTGCTTCTAATGAAAATGGTGCAGGTCGATCATCCAATATGGCCACCACAGTAACATTCCTGAAAATATTCAGTCATCATAAAAATCTTATTGATGTTATTGAACTGACACTGGGTTTTTTAACAGAAGACTTCTTATGATGTCTAATTGCTTTTTGGTGCAGGTTGGAAATCCAATATGACCACCACATTAACTGTTCTGAAAATATTTATATTGCTATTCCTCCAGAATGAATTGTCATATCAACATTAGGGTTTTGCTAAAAGACTTCTTGTGATGTCTGTTTGCTCTTAAATGATAGTGCTGCTGATATGGCCATGGCAGTAATCTTGAAAACTGGGTCATTACTTCTCCTGAATGGAAGGGTTGCAGTGGTCATCTTCATGCACCCTCCCGACCATTTACCATCTGAATTTGACAGTCAGAATTCTTTGTGTTAAAATGTACCGATCTAGCACTCCAAAAAGATTTCAGATTTACTCCTCAATGGCTTACAGATGGAAATCTCACCAGTATTTGTTGATTTCTCAATTCAACACATTGACATTATTGTTCAAGCATGCGATTAAGTACATAACTTAATCCATAAATATAGTCAAGTAATTCAATTTCTGCAGGTATCAGGTACTGTCACTTTAATAATAACTGGCTATTATTACCGCCAATAATTACCAGGCCGACAAAAAGATAGAGTAGCACAATCTTGTTCAGCTAAGTCAGCATGACACCTGTCAGCATTAATGGTACAAATGAGATGTTAGACTAGAACCAGCTGATAAATGACAACTCACTTCCTTTGTAACCACCTAACAGATATAATGGAAGGATTAAGTTATTGCAGGAAAGTGAAAATTTTCATCAGACATTCTCAGTTTAGACGGAAAAGTGAAATACAATTTGACTAAATGAAAAGATGAAGTACATTTGACCACCATTGAAAAAAATGGATGCCACAAAAATTCAGTAAAACATCGTCACTTATACATTTTGCATTGGTGGGAGAATGGAATTGACGGAATGATAGTTACAGTCAGATGCAGTTTTATTAGCTTGATAATTACTGACCAGAAGCTTACTGAATGGCCCGTGTCTCACAGTCGTATGTCAATCTGTTAGCATAAGTTACAATAATAATAATAATAATAATAATAACAATAATAGTTATTTTACAGAGAGTGACTCATTTAGTCAAGGACTATTCTCCTTTGAGGCCCTCTTAAGAAAAGTATAAGCATAAATTGCAGGTTTGTTAATTACCATAAACTTTACGGATCATTCACACTTCTTTTCACACGAGTTCAAGTCTCCGCACAATGATTTTGGGTATGTGAGAAGCTTGCCAGAGTCTTCCTGAGGGTTGATGTTTTTTCTAGGGTCTTCCCAGGTTCTTCCTCCATGTAACATACTGGCTGCCATGTATAGTGTATCTTGTACTGAAAAATGGCATGAAACACCAGAGAAACAAAAATAATCATCTCAAGGTCTAGTTGGTCCTAAATGGAAATGCTGCTGCTCAGACATATATTTTTCAGTTCAAAACTACATGTTGCAAAATGTTTTAATGTGATGGAAGTAGATTAACTGCCAGGAAAACACAATTTAAGTTTGTCCTTTTACCTTTGGCACCTGGCTTTGCAAGCTGACATTTTCTGCAGCTTGTCTAATTGATAATTTGATGGGCAGTCAAACAATAGCTCATATTTGAACAAAAGTTGTTCTACTCAAGTCATAATTGATTCCCGATTCCTATCATTAAAATCAAAGGTAATCTTGAAAAATCTAAACTTGATTCATTTATGCACATCTAAGTGTTACATCAGGGACCAATTAGCTCCACCCAGTCCATAGATTTTACATGCATATGACTGCTGTGGTGGCCTAGTGGATAGAGCGTCTGCCTTGGATGTGGGAGGTTGCGGGTTTGAACCCCGGCAGAGTCATACTTAAGACTTATAAAAATGGTACTAGCAGCTGTCTCGCTAGGCGCTCAGCATTAAGAGGTTAGTTTTAAGACTGGTCATCATGGTGTCGGGATAATGTGACTGGGTGGGACATGGTGCCGCATGTCTGCGGCATGATGCACAGGTACTAGACATCACTATAAACTGCCACACTGCAGACATCATAGCAATATGACTGAAAAATTGTTAAAGCTACGTTAAAAAGCCAAACACAAACACACACATCAGTGACGAATTTGTTTACCCAGTTCATAGATCTATTTTACGTCCATGTGATATTGGCTGATAAGGTTTAACAGTAGAGATGCAAATGTTGATCACTAATGCATAAATGGACAGTGCACACTCAGTAGGAATTAATGCGAGAGATGAATTGGGGGTAATTTTGGAATGATGCACCAGTCCAGTTGATGTGTACCATACAGCACACGTCAGAATTTCCATGCATGCATCAGAAATGGGTCACATTCAAGTTCCAAGTGTAAAACGTGAGAGTACATGACTGTGGAGAACCCTGGGGTTTTCACTAATAGACTTCTTGTGATAAGTAGTTGATCTTTAATGAATTTGGCACTGATCTAACATCCAGTATGGGAACCACAGCAGTCATCTTAAAATCAAATTGCTACTTTTGCATGGCCAGACACATCAACATGAGGTTTCACAGAAGACTGTACTTGTGGTGTTTATTTGGTCTTGAATGAAATTTGTGCCAATCTGAAATCCAGTGTCGTGAAAATCTTATCGCTGATTATCCAAAATGGAGTCATATTTATATTGGATTTTCACCAGAAGACCTCTTATGATATTTAGTTGGTCCTAAATGCAAATGGTGCTGATCTGATATCCAGAATGGCCATCATGGCAGCCATCTTTGTTAGCCAAGGTTCCAATATGTTAACCCTATTTACACCTTGGCAGATCAAACATTTATATTGGTGCTTTGTCCTAGTGACATCCTGTTGGATTTCATGAGTTGCCTCCCTTAGTATGCAATGCCAACTAACCAATAGCGTGGTGCATTGTGCATTGGCCAAAAATGGGGGCAGTTGACCTAAAAAGGATACTTTGGAAGTTTAACATCGAAAGTATGACTGTGTACCAGAGGGAAGCCATTACAGGTGTATTTGAGTGAAAGATATTTGTACAAGCATGGACTGGCACTGGAAAATTGCTTATTTATCAGTCCATTCAAGTTGTGTGCTACCCTTGTCTCAATCATGTAGGAACACTGTTCGAATTTGAAGAAGTTAATTTTGATTGGATGCATTGGCTTGCTGCTGCATCAGTGAAATTCACAGACCTGAAGCATAGATATATCTGCTTGATACACCAAGGTGTAGATAGGGTTAACACATTGGGAACTTGGCTAGCGAAGGTGTTGTGGCAGCCATCTTTGAAAAGATAGTTTTCGCTACACCTTATAAACAGTCACTTTGACATGGGCTTTTAAACCAGTATACTAATTATGATATTTACTTGTTTCTGAATAAAAATATCAAGTCTCCTCAAGTTGTCCTAAATAAAAATGACTTATTTAGTATGTCCAGCACCATGTCGGGTTTGAAAATGAAAGAGTAAGACCATTTCAAAATTTGGCAGTTAAAAAGTAATGATCTTCCAGGAATTTCTTTTTGGATAGCCAGCGTGTTAGTCCCAAAGAGGGACTTTTGTTCCAGTTGCTGCCGATATATTTTAAGAATACCAAATGCACCATTTTGACACCAAACTGATGTACAGAATTAAATAAGTTGTTGGAGATTCTGATGGTGCTATCATTATATGACTAGAATGAGTTAGATCAAAACATGTTCCTTTCTTGTGATATTGAACATGGTTATAAACTTAGGAGATTGACATAAAAATGTTTCAGATTTAGAAATGTAGTGTTATGAATATGTAATTTAATTACTTGTGTGTTAGTTTTAAATTCTTTTTTATTTTTATTTTTTTTGTTTCATTACATTTTATTGTAATGATAATTTTCATTGGATTTGAATCTCTTTTCCAAAAATTGGCTTGATCTGATTAGATTATAATGGTTACTTTAGCACTATTTTTAGCTCACCCTGGTTCATAGATTTTGTAAACATTGAGTGGAAACAATTGGCTATTACCAAGGTCATGATCTGCTTGCATGATAGCTCTAATTTGTAAACAACTTCTTTTTTATTGAATCTTATAGTAAGATTCATTAAGGCTTATGTGTCTATCGGCTGTGTGCTTTAATTGCGTCGTTCCATCTGGGTGACCACATGGGCCACCATGTGATCTAAAATTGGGGTTTTAATACTCATTCTCAGAGTTTTTTATTGAGTCATATCTTTACACCTTGAGGGCACAAGGTGTTTCTATTGTTGATGTCAGATTGTTTTGAAGTTCATTTATTTTTGGGAATTTAATAATTCATTCTCTAGAAAACTACACAAGTGCTTCATATTTATAAAAGTTCTGGAAGAAAGATATTCAGTGGAAATTTATTCTGGAATTCTAAATGGAAACATTATAAACTGTGATTCAATCGAGGGTCTGTTGCCATCAGTAAAACAACCTCGTCTGACGTCATCACCTCCATATTGGAATTTCATCGAGATTCGAACCTGGATTCAATTAGAACTGTTTAATGATAGGACTTACATTTTTCAATCCTAGGATTAAATTTTGGGTTACATTCACAAACCGTAAGTCCTATTTTCCTATTTTAACATTGTTTTCTAGGGAAATAAATTAATTTTGTTAAAATTTACTTAGCTTGTTGACTTCACTCTTTTCTTTTGTTACATTTGTACGAGCCTACACGTAACAGAAGAAAATTGGGGTTGCTCGTCCTTGGGATATATGAATTTTGGCTAAATATTTCAGAAAATTGTTTTTTGAAATTTAAATTCCCCTAGTTTTTAAATCCCAAGTACTGTTTTACATTTTGTTTGAAATCTTTAGTGAAAACAACAGGCTTTCATTCACAATGTCATTAAAAGTGGAGACTTTTCTTTCTAGTCCTACTCAGGAGCAGTTGGACAGTTTGAAAAAAGATGAGCTGCTTGAACTTGCCAGAAAGTACAATCTTTCTGAGGGAAAAGTTTCCTTAACGAAGCAAGAAATTAAAAATATTTTCATTCAGTATTTGGTAGAGAAGAATGTTCTTGATAAAAGTGTTTTGGCTTCGGTCAGTAAGTCAGTATCAGACTCTGACATAAAAGTAAAGGAATTAAAAAGTAAATACAAGATGGAATTGGAGTTGAGGAAGCTTGAGCTTCAGAAAGAAGAGAGAGAGAAACAATTACAGTTGCAATTTGAAGAGAAGCAATTGCAATTGCAATTTGAGAAAGAGGAGAAAGAGGGACAGGATAGGGAGAAAGATAAACAATTACAAGTTGAGAAAGAGGAGGAAGAGAGACAGGAAAGAGAATGATAAACAAATGAAATTGCAATTTGAGAAAGAGGAGAGAGAGAAACAGGAAAGAAAGAAAGAAAAACAAATGCAGTTGGAGTTACACAAAGAACAAATGCAGTTGCAATTACAAAAAGAACAAATGCACGTACAGATGCAAAAAGAGAAGGATGAAAAGGAATTTCAAATTAAAATGAAAGAAATGGAGCTGGCAGGTGAAAAGCACGATCCCACTTCACATACAAATTCAAGTTTTGACATTACAAGAAATATCAGGTTAGTGCCCCCTTTTAGAGAAAAAGAAGTAGACAAATATTTTATTTATTTTGAAAAGGTTGCTGAAAATTTGAAATGGCCAAGGGAGCATTGGACTCAATTATTGCAATGTGTACTTTTTGGCAAGGCCCGAGATATTTATGCATCCCTGTCAGTACAGCAAAGTTCTGACTATGATTTGGTTAAGGAGTGCATCTTAAAGGGTTATGCGTTAGTCCCTGATGCTTATCGGCAAAAATTCAGGAACTATAAAAAAGAAGCTGGACAAACTTGTGTTGAATTTGCAAGGGAAAAAGAGCAGTTATTTAACAGATGGTGCTTGGCCGAGAAAGTTGAACATGATTATGAAAGTCTCAAACAACTTGTATTACTTGAAGAGTTTAAGACCTGTGTCCCTAGTGACATTAAGACTCATGTTAAAGAGCATGAGATCGATACCTTGGAAATTGCTGCTCTTGCTGCTGACAAGTATTCTTTGACTCATAAAGTTCCTGTTTTAGGCAAATCATTCACTCAGCAGTCTACTAGTAGAATGGTGTTTCAGCCTAATACAACTTCTTCTAAAACTCGATCTGGCACACTTCTAAAAATAAAGCTTCAATTAGAACTGTTTAATGATAGGACTTATATTTTTCAATCCTAGGATTAAATTTTGGGTTACATTCACAAACCGTAAGTCCTGTTTTCCTAGTTTTACATTGTTTTCTAGGGAAATAAATTAATTTTGTTAAAATTTACAAAGCTTGTTGACTTCACTCTTTACTTTTGTTACATTTGTACGAGCTTACACGTAATAGTAGTATTTATGAAGGGAGTGTCAAGTCCAAAGATGGTGAAGAATAATTTGGTCATTTATTATTTCATTTCAAGGATCTCTTCACAATTGCAAATGTGTAATGTTATGCTTTCTCATTAAACTGAATGCCAGTGATAACTTTTTTAATGAACAGCGGAGTATTATGACAGCATTTAGTCAAGACGTCCTTCTTGCAGCTGTGATAATTCTTGGGAATGTCCATAACAGTTTCCTTAAAAATTTAATTTTAAAATTTATTTTACTAATATTCAATTAAATGGATATCAGCGTTATCTCTTTAATGTTGATTTCAAATGACATAAATACAAACTTTCATTTTTGTGGATTATTGCAGGAAATACTGAAATTGTTTACATAGGTAACACTTAATTTTTTTCTTAAAATGAGAACACATTCTGTACCATGTACAGTTGTATATTATGCTAACAGTCGGCAGTGCTAATTTTTCAGTGCAAAAAATATTATTGAATTTGCTTCAGTTAGACACAAGATAAATAGATGCATTATATTTGTTAAAGTACCACCTATGTTCTTTTAAAATATAAACGGAAATGAAACGTTTTCATTTTTGGATCAATGCATTTTAATTGATCCATTGGTGTATACAAGTTTGCACTTCAAGTTAGAAAAGGAGGGTACAACCTCATAGCGAGCAAATAGAGCATGATTAGTAGTCATTCTCTGCTCTTTTGTCAGAGTTGTGTTGATTCCTGTGGGATGAAACGATTCAAACCTGTCTATAAAATTCATTTTACCTGGAAGGATAGTTTGAATATACTTGTCCTCGGGCCAGTGATTCTCTTCAGAGTGGCAGGAAATTAATGAGGAGTAATATTTTCAAGGGTATCTGGATACTGAGAATAATTCCATTCAGAAAGATCGCAACACAGGAGTGAAGCTAATCTTCACTAATGATGCCTGAATATCAGTGTTTACTTTTTCACTGGTTTTAATGAATAGAGCAGGTCGCTTGGCAAAGAGGTACAAACTACTTCTCTTCAAATTCAGCAGAGCGAAGATAAATTGCCATTGAACACATAAAAAGGAAAGCCAATATGACACTGGTTAATCAAATTTGTAACTTAAATCCTGCAGTGAATATAATGTTTGAAAAGGGTTGTATATTTTTGAACACCTACTGTTTATTTCCTTCATTTTTGCACTTGTCTATTTGATTTATTTTGATGCACAAATGAACTAATGACAAAACTTAAGCTGCTAATTAAAACTCTACACACAAAGTTCTTCACTGTTGCGCAGTTTACTTGGAATATTTAGGTATTACAGTGAAAACTATTTGTAGATGTCACTCAAGGTACATATCTATTATATAGAAGTTGAAAATGTTAAGGAAATATAAAAGGAATTTGTGGATCTTGTCCTTTATAAGCAGTTGTCCTTTATATGTGGTGCCTGCTAAGGAATGTATTTGCTGTTAACGAAGTATGGTCCCATCAGGGCAGTAACTTTTGCTTTCAGCATGATGGTGTTGAGTATATTTAATCTATATTGTGTGCTTCATTTTTGTTCTGATTGAGGGTTGTGGATAGAGTGTTTGCATATACTTGCTTTGCTAACCATTATGCCAGGCCCATTTTATGGAGACCACATTCGCTGTGTGATGGTCATCATATGTAACTCAATGAGAAAGCATGATGGGTTGAGTGATTGTTTGCGAGATGCCAAGGTAACTGCCAGGATGTACTAAGAGATGGGGGGGTTTTTTTTTGTTAATTTTCTCCATTCTCTCCACCCCAACTGTGACAAATGGGGTATTAAAAAAATTGCTTGATCTGTACTGTGCACCATATTTGCATAAACAGAGCATATGGTATATATTTTTATGTATGTGCTAAATAAATAAATTACTGAAAGTTACCAAAATCTCCACCAATTTTTTTAATTAAATCTTTAAATATTTTTGTAAAATAAAAAAATTATAGTGTTAGTATGTAAAAATGGTATTGGTCAGGATAGAGTGTGGTTAGGTCTTAATGACACTATTTCATGTTGCTGGGTTAAGTAGGTTCAGTGTATGGCATAGTAACAATTTATTACACCTGCTTAAAAGATAAAGTTGTGTAAGCAAATACTCCTGTGCATGTTAATAATTTCATCTTGTGAAGCTTTCTTGTGTTCACTGTCATTAATTTCCTAAAGTTATGTATGATAGATGGGAATTGATTAAAAAATATTCAAGATTTCCTGAAGTTGTGAAGTATAGTTGATGGGAATTGATTACAAACATTTTGAATATGTTTCAGCATTTGATATATAAATGGCTTTTGCAGCTTTACTTTCATGAAGTCCTTATAGTTTCTAAATGTTGTTTTTAGCCCGTTGCCTTTCACTGTAAACATTGCAACATGAGTACATCATCATATGTAACAAACTGCAGAAGCTGGAAATAATTTCTTTATCCTTTACCCCCAAGGAGGTGGTGAATAATTTCAGATAGTTCAGATAAACTCGACCTTATCAGGTTGCTAGGAATAATGTTTCCTTGATGGCCTTGGAAGCTAACAGCATTAAAAATGCAATGGGAAGAAATTTGTATTTGCAAATTGTTCTTGCAGAAATTTGCATACCGGGTCACTCTGAAGACTGTTCCCTTACTTCCCCAGCTTGGTGCTATTAAATTGATGTCCATAGTGTCTCACACGCAATTTGTTATGTATTAGAGCAGATATTGTTGGGAGTAAATTAGGGTAGAGTAGATATGGTTGGAAGTAAATGAGGGTAGAGTAGATATGGTTGGGAATAAATTAGGGTAGTTACGAGTAAATTAGAGCTTGTATAAGTGTTTGAATGTGAATGATGCTATATCTAAGGTGTCTTCTTCAGCAGACAGTTTGCCAGTTGCAATGTAAGATGAATGATTGTTGTAGGCAGCACCTTCCTGTTGTAATGTTTTTACCTTATAGCAGTAAAAGATTACAGTAATTCCTTGAGTTTCATGACATAATTGTACAGGTTTTTCACCCAGGGATCAGACCACACATCAGTCTTGGCAGGTCCTAATTGAACATGGTTTCCCCCCCCCCCCCCTCCGGTCTAATGTCTAATATGGCCACGATAGCAGTCATTTCTCAGTGAACAGAAAGTCTTGTCAACACAGGGTTTTCACCAGAAAAGTTCTTATGATGTCCATCTGGTCTTAAATGCTGATTTGGCATCCGCTTACAATGGCTCCATGTAAGCCATCTTGAAAATCCAGTTATTGCTACTCCTCCTGAATGGAAAGTCATATCTTGAAAATACGTCATCTCTACTCCAGACCCAATGGATGGCTATATCTACATCGGGTTTTCACCAATAGATTTATAATACTTAGTTGGTCCTAAATAAAAATGGTGGCAATTGTATATCTGATATGGTTGCCATGATAACTGTCTTAAGTCTTTCACTTCTTACGGGGTTTTCGTAAGTCTGAAATGAAAATGGTGCTACCAGCAGTCATACATCCAATGTTGCTGGCATGCCGACTGTCATAAAAATCTTGTTGTCCCCCTGAATGGATGATTATGATCTGATCTTTTGCTGAAAGGCTTGTAATGATGTATACTTTGCCAAAAATGAAAATGGTGTTAAGCAGACATCCAGTATGTGTACCACCGCTGCTAATTTGAAAATCTTGTTATTACTGAAGAATGTCATAGATGGTTTCAACACTTGACATTTAAAGGAAGAAATGGTCTTATCTTGAATGCCTTGAAATTCTTCTTGCCAAGTAGAGTACAAGTCCTGTAGAGGGAATCTTGTTCATAATTAAAGTTTCACACATGTGGCTAATTGAATTTAGTTATTGCTGTTCATAGATGGGTGGTCATGTCCACATTGGGTTTTTCCATATAGACTTCTTGTAATATCTGGCTGGCCTCAAGTGAAAATCTCTGCTGCTTTGATATCCAGAATGGCCACATTGGCTGCTATCTTGCTATTCTTGCTACTGCTGTTCCTTCTAAAGAGAAAGTCTTATCAACATGGGGTTTTCATCAGAATACTTTCTATGGTGTATAGTTGTGCCTAAGTAAAAAGGACACCTATCTGGCAGCTTGGCCATGTTGGCCAGCTTGAAAATCTTGTTACAGCTAATCCTCCTGGATGGATGGTCCTATTTGCATGTTTTCACCAAAAGCACTTGTAATGATGTCTAGTTGGTCGTAAATGAAAACGGTGCTATTTTACATCCAATATGATCACCACAATGGATAAATTGTAAATCATTTTTTTGTTACGTGTTTAATAGCATAGGCTAAATATATGGAAGCAGCATATTTGGTGAAGGGAGAACCCAGGAAAACCCTGGAAAGATCCACTGACCTATGGGAAGCTACTGGCAAGCTTTCTGAAATACCCACGTATGCCTAGCCTGCAACTCCAACCCATGCAGACAGAAGTTATAAACAATACATATATATTGAACACTGTGATCAAAGGCAAAACATAACCTCATGGACACTGCTAAGTCATGATCCAAGGCAAAATGTAACTTCATTGGACACTGTACTGTAAGTCACTATCCAAGGCAAAACATAATTTCACTGGACTCTGCTAATAACTTAACTGGACTCTGTGCTAAAGTCACTATCCAAAGCAAAACATAATCTCATTGGACACTGTGCTACAATCACTATCTAAGGCAAAACATCATTGAATACTATGCTACAGTTACTATCCAAGGCAAAACACAATCTCATTGGACACTGTGCTACAGTCACTATCCAAGGCAAAACATAATCTCATTGGACACTGTGCTACAGTCACTATCCAAGGCCAAACATAACCTCAATGGACACTGTGCTAAAGTCATTATCCAAGGCAAAACATAACTTCTTTGGATACTATGTTATAGTCACTATCCAAAGCAAAACGTAACCTCAGTGGGCACTGTGCTGAGTAACTCTCCAAGGCTAAACATAATTTCACTGGACTCTGCTAATAACTTCACTGTACTCCATACTAAAGTCACTATCCAAGGCAAAACAATCTCATTGAACATTGTGCTTAAGTCACAGTCAAATGTAAAATCTCATTGGACATTGCTAAAGTTAATATCCAAAACAAAACAACCTCATTGGACACTATGCTAAAGTCACTATCAAAGGCAAAACGTAACCTCATGGACACTGTGCCAAGTCATGATCCAAGGCAAAACATAACCTCATGGACACTGTGCCAAGTCATGATCCAAGGCAAAACGTAACCTCATGGACACTGTGCCAAGTCATGATCCAAGGCAAAACGTAACCTCATGGACACTGTGCCAAGTCATGATCCAAGGCAAAACGTAACCTCATGGACACTGTGCCAAGTCATGATCCAAGGCAAAACGTAACCTCATGGACATTGTGCCAAGTCATGATCCAAGGCAAAACGTAACCTCATGGACACTGTGCCAAGTCATGATCCAAGGCAAAACGTAACCTCATGGACACTGTGCCAAGTCATGATCCAAGGCAAAACGTAACCTCATGGACACTGTGCCAAGTCATGATCCAAGGCAAAACGTAACCTCATGGACACTGTGCCAAGTCATGATCCAAGGCAAAACGTAACCTCATGGACACTGTGCCAAGTCATGATCCAAGGCAAAACGTAACCTCATGGACACTGTGCCAAGTCATGATCCAAGGCAAAATATAACTTCATCAGATACTGTACTAAAGTCACTACCCAAGGCAAAACATAATTTCAGTAGACTCTGTTCTAATAACTTCACATAACTTCTTCTGACAGTGTGCTGCATTCACTAAGCCACAACAGTCACTATCCAAGACTAAACAGAGGCGTTTCTATGATAATAAAAGCAAGGCTAGGATGGCACAGTGCAAATATTTCAAACTGGTACTGGCTACTTTCCACAAAAAAAAGCTTCATTAACATATCCCAGAACATAGTTGCAGTGGGGAATTGACTTTTCACTGGTTTGCCATTTATCAGTAATTGTGAAATTCTACCTAATTCTGAAATATTTATTTTAGCATTGGGACCTTTTTATATTGATAATGTGGCCTTTATCCTGGAGGACCTAAAGAAATTTGTAAATGCTAAACGAATTTGAGACATGAGCTTAAACAAATAAAATGAACATATTTAGTGCCAATCCTTTGCCGTATTACTCAGGGGTGATCTAATGTTGCATGTATGTTTAAAACTCCTACACAGCATTTCAGAGCTGCAGAAGATAGCTGAGTTTATCATAGATCTGGCAATCCTTTATGAAGGCAAAGGCTCTACTACTTTAATTAGCTGACAAATGTAAACGAGGTCTACTGGTAGGGAACGGTTAAGTAGTTCATGAACATGTCTTGTTGGAGGATTTGCTGTTATATAGATTATGTTTTAATTATATGATTATGTCATGTGAGTATATGGTTATGTTCTGTGATGCTACTAAACACTTTTCCTTGTGAATGATTGCCATTGCACTTAAATCAGACCTGTGAGTATTTTGTGTGCATTCTGGACCCAAAGTACTGTTGACCTGCCCAAGCTGCATCAGCATTGAAAAATTTACATTTTAATAAGGTGAAAAGCAGCAAAGTCTTTGCCATCTTGTGAATTGTTTGCATCAAGAAAGCCCATTTTTATTGGAGAAGGTGTTACATTAATGATGATACAGCATTAGGCCAGTATGCAACAAAATTTTTATCATTATATTCATCCTTGCATATATATATATATATATATATATATATATATATATATATATATATATAATATAATGTGTGTGTGTGTGTGTGTGTATTACAATTGTTTGCTGTAAAGTTATTTGGCATGCATTGTTCCCGTGTTTAAGTGAATGCTTGCAGCACTGTCTAGTGTTCCAAAATTTGTGGTACTTTACATTGTTTCACTTGATATTCGGCAGACTGGTTTGGCTTTGTGCCACTTCACATTCACTTTGTATTTGGCAGACAGGTTTGGCTTTGTGACACATCATATTTGTGTCACTTTGTATTGTGCAGAATGGTTTGGCTTTGCAGCACTTAAGATTTGTTTCACTTTGTTTATTGGCTAGATTGTGCTTTGGATTTTCATTGCATAACAATGAGGGAGCATTGGTAGCTTAGTTGGTAGAGCATTGGACATGGAGCAAGGGTGACATGTTTGATACTCACCTAGCCCACCCGATTCCTCATAGAGTTATGTTTCATGAAAGTTTACTTGTTAGCCCAACTTTGATTGCTGTCTGGTCTGGGGAAACTACTTTCACACTTGACTAAACTGTTCCAACTCAAGAAATGGACTGTTGTGGTAATGGTAGACAAGAAAAGGGCTATTGTGGTTTTGGCAGTCAAGAAATGGGCTGTTGTGGTTTTGGTAGTCAAGAAATGGACTGTTGTGGTTTTGGTAGTCAGGAAATGGGCTATTGTGGTTTTGGTAGTCAAGAAATGGGCTGTTGTTACAGTAGTCAAGAAATGGGCTGTTGTGGTTATGGTCATCAAGAAATGGGCTGTTGTGGTTTTAGCTGTTGAGAAATGAGATGTGTTTTTTGGTAGTCAAGAAATGGGTTGTTGTGGTTTTGGTAGTCAAGAAATGGGTTGTTGTGGTTTTGGTAGTCAAGAAATGGGCTATTGTGGTTTTAGGTGTCAAGAAATGGGCTGTTGTGGTTATGGTTGACAAGAAATGGGCTATTGTGGTTTTGGTAGTCAAGAAATGGGCTATTGTGGTTAGGTTGTCAAGAAATGGGCTGTGGTGGTTTTGGTAGTCAAGAAATGGGTTATTGTGGTTATAGTGGTCAAGAAATGGGCTGTTGTGGTTTTAGTTGTTGAGAAATGAGCTGTTGTGTTTTTGGTAGTCAAGAAATGGGCTGTTGTGGTTTTAGTTGTCAAGAAATGGGCTGTTGTGGTTTTAGTAGTCAACAAATGGGCTATTGTGGTTTTGGTAGTCAAGAAATGGACTGTTGTGGTTTTGGTAGTCAAGAAATGGGCTGTTGTGGTTATGGTCATCAAGAAATGGGCTATTGTGGTTATGGTTGTCAAGAAATGGGCTATTGTGGTTATGGTTGTCAAGAAATGGGCTATTGTGGTTATAGTGGTCAAGAAATGGACTGTTGCAGTTATGGTCATCAAGAAATGGGCTGTTGTGGTTTTAGTTGTTGAGAAATGAGCTGTTGTGGTTTTGGTAGTCAAGAAATGGGCTGTTGTGGTTTTAGTTGTCCAGAAATGGGCTGTTGTGGTTTTGGTGGTCAAGAAATGGACTGTTGCGGTTATGGTCATCAAGAAATGGGCTGTTGTGGTTTTAGTTGTTGAGAAATGAGCTGTTGTGGTTTTGGTAGTCAATAAATGGGCTGTTGTGGTTTTAGTTGTTCAGAAATGGGCTGTTGTGGTTTTGGTGGTCAAGAAATGGGCTGTTGTGGTTTTGGTAGTCAAGAAATGGGCTGTTGTGGTTTTGGAAGTCAAGAAATGGGCTGTTGTGGTTATGGTCATCAAGAAATGTGCTGTTTTAGTTGTTGAGAAATGAGCTGTTGTGTATTTGGTATTCAATAAATGGGCAGTTGTGGTTTTAGTTGTCAGTAAATGGGCTGTTGTGGTTTTGGTAGTCAAGAAATGGGCTGTTGTGGTTTTGGTAGTCAAGAAATGGGTTGTTGTGGTTTTAGTAGTCAAGAAATGGGCTGTTGTGGTTATGGTTGTCAAGAAATGGGCTATTGTGGTTATGGTTGTCAAGAAATGGGCTATTGTGGTTATGGTTGTCAAGAAATGGGCTATTGTGGTTATAGTGGTCAAGAAATGGACTGTTGCAGTTATGGTCATCAAGAAATGGGCTGTTGTGGTTTTAGTTGTTGAGAAATGAGCTGTTGTGGTTTTGGTAGTCAAGAAATGGGCTGTTGTGGTTTTAGTTGTCCAGAAATGGGCTGTTGTGGTTTTGGTGGTCAAGAAATGGGCTGTTGTGGTTATGGTCATCAAGAAATGGGCTCTTGTTTTAGTTGTTGAGAAATGAGCTGTTGTGGTTATGGTTGACAAGAAATGGGCTGTTGTGGTTTTAGTTGTCAAGAAATGGGCTGTTGTGGTTTTGGTAGTCAAGAAATGGGCTGTTGTAGTTTTGGTAGTCAAGAAATGGACTGTTGCGGTTATGGTCATCAAGAAATGGGCTGTTGTGGTTTTAGTTGTTGAGAAATGGGCTGTTGTGGTTTTGGTGGTCAAGAAATGGGCTGTTGTGGTTTTGGTAGTCAAGAAATGGGCTGTTGTGGTTTTGTTAGTCAAGAAATGGGCTGTTGTGGTTATGGTCATCAAGAAATGTGCTGTTTTAGTTGTTGAGAAATGAGCTGTTGTGTATTTGGTATTCAATAAATGGGCAGTTGTGGTTTTGGTAGTCAAGAAATGGGCTTATGTGGTTATGGTTGTCAAGAAATAGGCTGTTGTGGTTTTAGGTGTTAAGAAATGGGCTGTTGTGGTTTTGGTTGTCAAGAAATGGGCTGTTGTGGTTTTGGTTGTCAAGAAATGGGCTATTGTGGTTTTGGTAGGCAAGAAATGGGCTATTGTGGTTATGGTTGTCAAGAAATGGGCTGTTGTGGTTTTAGTTGTTGAGAAATGAGCTGTTGTGTTTTTGGTAGTCAAGAAATGGGCTGTTGTAGTTTTAGTTGTCAAGAAATGGGCTATTGTGTTTTTGGTAGTCAAGAAATGGACTGTTGTGGTTTTGGTAGTCAAGAAATGGGCTGTTGTGGTTATGGTCATCAAGAAATGGGCTCTTGTTTTAGTTGTTGAGAAATGAGCTGTTGTGTTTTTGGTAGTCAAGAAATGGGCTGTTGTGGTTTTAGTTGTCAAGAAATGGGCTGTTGTGGTTTTGGTAGTCAAGAAATGGGCTGTTGTGGTTTTGGTAGTCAAGAAATGGGCTGTTGTGGTTTTAGTAGTCAAGAAATGGGCTATTGTGGTTATGGTTGTCAAGAAATGGGCTATTGTGGTTATGGTTGTCAAGAAATGGGCTATTGTGGTTATGGTTGTCAAGAAATGGGCTATTGTGGTTATGGTTGTCAAGAAATGGGCTATTGTGGTTATAGTGGTCAAGAAATGGACTGTTGTGGTTATGGTCATCAAGAAATGGGCTGTTGTGGTTTTAGTTGTTGAGAAATGAGCTGTTGTGGTTTTGGTAGTCAATAAATGGGCTGTTGTGGTTTTAGTTGTTCAGAAATGGGCTGTTGTGGTTTTGGTGGTCAAGAAATGGGCTGTTGTGGTTTTAGTTGTCAAGAAATGGGCTGTTGTGGTTTTGGTAGTCAAGAAATGGGCTGTTGTGGTTATGGTCATCAAGAAATGGGCTCTTGTTTTAGTTGTTGAGAAATGAGCTGTTGTGGTTATGGTTGACAAGAAATGGGCTGTTGTGGTTTTAGTTGTCAAGAAATGGGCTGTTGTGGTTTTGGTAGTCAAGAAATGGGCTGTTGTGGTTTTGGTAGTGAAGAAATGGACTGTTGCGGTTATGGTCATCAAGAAATGGGCTGTTGTGGTTTTAGTTGTTCAGAAATGGGCTGTTGTGGTTTTGGTAGTCAAGAAATGGGCTGTTGTGGTTTTGGTAGTCAAGAAATGGACTGTTGCGGTTATGGTCATCAAGAAATGGGCTGTTGTGGTTTTAGTTGTTGAGAAATGAGCTGTTGTGGTTTTGGTAGTCAAGAAATGGGCTGTTGTGGTTTTGGAAGTCAAGAAATGGGCTGTTGTGGTTATGGTCATCAAGAAATGTGCTGTTTTAGTTGTTGAGAAATGAGCTGTTGTGTTTTTGGTATTCAATAAATGGGCAGTTGTGGTTTTAGTTGTCAGTAAATGGGCTGTTGTGGCTTTGGTAGTCAAGAAATGGGCTTATGTGGTTATGGTTGTCAAGAAATAGGCTGTTGTGGTTTTAGGTGTTAAGAAATGGGCTGTTGTGGTTTTGGTTGTCAAGAAATGGGCTATTGTGGTTTTGGTAGGCAAGAAATGGGCTATTGTGGTTATGGTTGTCAAGAAATGGGCTATTGTGGTTATGGTTGTCAAGAAATGGGCTGTTGTGGTTTTAGTTGTCAAGAAATGGGCTGTTGTGGTTTTGGTAGTCAACAAATGGGCTATTGTGGTTTTGGTAGTCAAGAAATGGACTGTTGTGTTTTTGGTAGTCAAGAAATGGGCTGTTGTGGTTTTGGTAAGCAAGAAATGGGCAATTGTGGTTTTAGTTGTCCAGAAATGGGCTGTTGTGGTTTTGGTGGTCAAGAAAGGGGCTGTTGTGGTTTTAGTTGTCAAGAAATGGGCTGTTGTGGGTTTGGAAGTCAAGAAATGGGCTGTTGTGGTTTTGGAAGTCAAGAAATGGGCTGTTGTGGTTATGGTCATCAAGAAATGGGCTGTTGTTTTAGATGTTGAGAAATGAGCTGTTGTGTTTTTGGTATTCAATAAATGGGCTGTTGTGGTTTTAGTTGTCAGTAATGGGCTGTTGTGCTTTTGGTAGTCAAGATATGGGCTGTTGTGGTTTTGGTAGTCAAGAAATGGGCTATTGTGGTTATAGTGGTCAAGAAATGGGCTGTTGTGGTTTTAGTTGTTGAGAAATGAGCTGTTGTGTTTTTGGTAGTCAAGAAATGGGCTGTTGTGGTTTTAGTTGTCAAGAAATGGGCTGTTGTAATTTTGGTAGTCAAGAAATGGGCTGTTGTGGTTTTGGTAGTCAAGAAATGGGTTGTTGTGGTTTTAGTAGTCAAGAAATGGGCTGTTGTGGTTATGGTTGTCAAGAAATGGGCTATTGTGGTTATGGTTGTCAAGAAATGGGCTGTTGTGGTTTTGGTAGTCAAGAAATGGACTGTTGTGGTTATAATGGTCAATAAATGGGCTGTTGTGGTTATGGTCATTAAGAAATGGGCTGTTTTATTGTTGTTGAGAAATGAGCTGTTGTGTTTTTGGTAGTCAATAAATGGGCTGTTGTGGTTTTAGTTGCCAATGAATAGGCTGTTGTGCTTTTGGTAGTCAAGAAATGGGCTGTTGTGGTGTTGGTAGTCAAGAAATCGGATATTGTGGCTATAGTGGTCAAGAAATGGGCTGTTGTGGTTATGGTCATCAATAAATGGGCTGTTGTGGTTTTAGCTGTTGATAAATGAGCTGTTGTGTTTTTGGTAGTGAAGAAATTGGCTGTTATGGTTTTAGTTGTCAAGAAATGGACTGTTGTGGTTTTGGTAGTCAAGAAATGGGCTATTGTGGTTATAGTGGTTAAGAAATGGGCTGTTGTTTGTGTTTTTGGTAGTCAATGAATGGGCTGTTGTGGTTTTAGTTGTCAGGAAATAGGCTGTTGTGGTTTTGGTAGTCAAGAAATGGGCTTTTGTGGTTTTGGTAGTCAAGAAATGAGCTATTGTGGTTATAATAGTCAAAAATCGGGCTTTTGTGGTTATGGTCATCAAGAAATGGGCTGTTGTAGTTTTAGTTGTTGAGAAATGAGCTGTTGTGTTTTTGGTAGTGAAGAAATGGGCTGTTGTGGCTTTAGTTGTCAGGAAATGGGCTGTTGTGGTTTTGTTAGTCAAGAAATGGGCTATTGTGGTTATGGTAATCAAGAAATGGGTTGTTGTGGTTTTGGTAGTCAAGAAATGGGCTGTTGTAGTTTTGGTAGTCAAGAAATGGGCTGTTGTGGTTCTAGTGTCAAGAAATGGGCTGTTGTGGTTTTGTAGTTAAGAAATAGGCTGTTGTGGTTATTGTTGTCAAGAAATGGGTTGTTGTGGTTATTTTTGTCAAGAAATGGGCTATTGTGTTTATGGTAGATGAAACTATACAGATTCCACTCAAAGAAAAGATTTTTTAAAAATATTAAACTTGTGTGCTAAATTTCAAACCATGAGTATCCTCAGTAGTTCTTAACTAAATCTGCCAAAATTCAACCCTGTTACGAGTAATAATTACAAATTCTGATAACTACAAAATGAATTGTTTATTTAAGATAAGTTTAGCATTATTGGGCCAATTGATTTGGAATAGGTTACTGAAAGTAATTAAAAAATGCACCTTCATTAAATAATTTTGATTAAAAGAATAAGAAAATGGCTTCATGACATCTGTGATTAATAAGTACTTTAATTAATTCTCCAATTTTTCTTTTGTTTGTTCTAACATGCTGTTAACTTTTCTTTTCCCTTTCCCTCAGTTTCTTTTTGTATGAAATTGTAAATACCTGTGCTGCAGTGCATCTACATTTACTTTAATGCATTTTAATATAATAGGGGTCTCTTGGGAAAAAAGTTATCCAAGCTCATTTCTCTGATATTACTTAGTTATTCCTAAATGAAAATGGTCCTGGTCTGACATCCAGTATGGCCACCACAAAATCGTGTTATCACTACTCCTGCTGAATGGATAATAATTACAGAACTAATCTGCCATGATACCTTTTAGATGTTATGTATGATATATACAGTATATACAACATGTGATAAATTTGGCTTGACACTAAAGAATTAAGTAATTCAAAAAATCAAAGTATCAAGCCTGGAATATATGAACAGGCATCTGTGAACACAAAAAACATGTAAAATATAAAATACCATTCTGTATTGAAAAATTCAACCATGCGAAAAGATGCAAAAGTACAATATAAAGCAAGAGGTATTTATATTACTAGAACTGTTCAGCTGTCTTATTATTTCATCCATTTGAGACATAAATTATCAAAAGAAGAAATGCTTGGAGCCTACCTTATGCCACTGGGAATTTTGTTCCATGTCAGATTATCAGTGGACCTGCGTATTGAAAACTTTTTTTAAAAGAATTCCTTCTTTGGCTTTGGTATAATGTAATTTTTACTTCTTATGGACCTTAAATTTGGAGTACCATCAGCATCTCTTTGGTGAAAGATATTGCTTAGATAAACAGGAATGGTTTTTTAAAGCACTCTTTATACATAAATTTGGCCTTTCTAAGAAATATTCTTTTATGTATTGTTAAAGTTTTTGTATTCATTGCATCCTGGAAATTGTCTTTTCTTCGATCTAGAATAAAATGGCATGCCCACTTTTGGAGTTGTATAGGTTTTGTATTTTTTAATTAGAGGTATTACCCCAAATTACATTACTATAGTCCAGATATGGCTGAATATAACTTTAATACAAAGATCATCCTATACTGAAATGGAATATGTTTTGATTTTCTTCAGTAGCCAAAGATAAAAATTGGCTTTTTGAAACATGTTTATATTTGATGGTTGTTCGCGCGCACACACACACACACACACACACACACACACACACACACACACACACACACACACACACACACACACACTATAATCTCTGGTCATAAGGGATCAAGTCACAGAGAACACAATTTTGCATGACAATGTGACTTACATTATTATGTTTGAATGTAGTCTGATTATCTTGATTAGTGTAATGGTCTTCTACACTTTGATGAAGTGTATATGGGTCTACGTATTCTTGAGGGGATGGATGTTTAATATTTACGCTTTGTGTAATTTGTGCCTGCTTAACACATTAACCGCTGGCACCACTTTTACGCGGCAGGAGGTAATAGCCTACTTCTGAACTCTGTAGCGTCAAGGTCATGTATGATACACTAAAGTGGGTGGTATTATGGAAAGGTAGACAGATGTAGCTCTACAATGATACCAAATAATCTGAACATTCTAGTTGCACTACAAAATAAAGAGATGTTTAATATTTACGCTTTGTGTAATTTGTGCCTGCTTAACACATTAACCGCTGGCACCACTTTTACGCGGCAGGAGGTAATAGCCTACTTCTGAACTCTGTAGCGTCAAGGTCATGTATGATACACTAAAGTGGGTGGTATTATGGAAAGGTAGACAGATGTAGCTCTACAATGATACCAAATAATCTGAACATTCTAGTTGCACTACAAAATAAAGAGGGAAAAATGTAATTTTTTGGACCAGAGTTTTTTCCACCCAAAATTCGCCTGAGGTCGGAATCCGATTGTGTCCAGATTTTAGACTTTTTGGCCTCAGATCTAAGGCAGACCGGTCTGAACTGCACACAGACAGGTGAACCTTTGCAAAAAGTAGGATAAGATGGGCATTTGGAATAAAGAGTAGTCTCTATATGAAAATGATGGGTCCGTTTAGCAAAAAGAAAAGAAAAAAAAAAAGAACTCCAACTTTTACCCTTCTGCTCATGTGCGGGTGAAATAGCCCATCAAAAATGATGTTTCTAACACAACTAAGCATTAGGTTAACCAGAAATCTCTTGGAGGTTGATGTATTAGGCTGTTTTCAGAAATAGCCCTGAAAATGTGTTTCCTGCTCGCATTTCAGGAGAAAATGACAAAAACCTCCCAGGGTTAAAGAGTAAGCAAGCGAGTTTATTATTGAGTTATGGCCTCACTTGGCAGGTACTGCTGGGATTTGGAGTAACGGGTCAAGCTGAGGATGTCAGTGTTGACCTGGTGTTGGTGTTTTGATCTGTTGTTGAGGATGTCAGTGTTGACCTGGTGTTGGTGTTTGATCTGCTGTTTTTGTTTTCAATTAGTACAAGAACTCTAGACCAAGCTGAGCATCCACTGCTCTGAAAGAAAATGGTATTAATGGGAGTACAGTACTTGTAAATTTATGTTCATGTAAAGTAGCGATCTTGTATACATACCATGTTACTATGAACTTTTGTCGTTGGAATTTCATCATGTAATGTAGTGATATACTACAGAAGTCCCCCTCTTGAACGGCCCCCCTGACCAGTGGCCACCCACTCCTTAAGGCCAGAATCCAACGGCACAGATGAGTTTGTGTTCAAAAGTACCCCACACGAAAGGCCACCCCGCTAACGCGACCAGCGGCCAGCATATTAGTGCAAAATATAAAATTTACCCCTCACAAGCGGCCGCATTTTATTTTGTAATATGTATCCAGAACCAATTTTATTCATAACGTGTGTTAAGTAATCCGATTTCTGTTTCCCGATGTCAGGTTTTCGTTCCTGAAAGAAGTGTTGACCAAAGTACATGTTCCACCAAGGTTAATTTTATATCATTTATGCCTCACGAGAAGCCACATTTGTTCCATAAAGCCAAGAAAGACTCAAATTTTAATCCATACAAAAAGGTAAGTACA